>DF357597.1:93955-134318 GCA_000787875.1 Solanum virginianum
ATTAGGACATTGCATGCAGGATGGATAAGTTCGACCTTGATTTCTAGAACCTTGCTGGCAATAGTCTGAGTTTGACCCTTTAACATTGTTTTGCAAACCCGCCACTTGATTACTCACAAAGCAAGAATCCTCATCATAGTAAGCCATATTCATATATGGGTGCCCTTAGAGGTTACTGAACCACCACATAATCTTTCTCTTAATTTTGCTTTAATTCCAAGTCCATACATGTTCGGAGTTGAGCAAGCTCTTATATGATATCTTGATTGATTTTTCTTTGCTTCAAACTCACGTTTACCACACATGAATTTTTTGTGTTGGCTCTCTCCCATTAAGCCTATTCTCTATTCGTCTTGACCACTTGCTCCATGCTTTTGGTGATTTATGTAAAAGTTTAATATAAAAACATGCCTCCTATAATGGTATCTGCACAAGCTTGACTATTCTTATCAAGAGCTCGATAAAAGATCTCACTAAGGGATTATTAATGATTTTGTGGTCCGAAACCATCCTCAAGCACTTGGTGAACCTCTCCCATGTTATACTAGTCGAATCACCTAGCAATTGCTCAAAATTGGAGATTTGATCTTTGATCATGGGCTTTTTATACCTTGGAAAATATCTCTCTCAAAAGGCTCTTTGTAACTCTACCCAACTGGTGAAGCTCTGACAACCATTTTGCTACATTTCCAGTCTGTGATAGAGGGAACACTCATAACCCAACAACATCTATCGAAAGATTTTATGCACCCATCACACTCATACAAACAAATGCAACATTCTGAAGATGACTGTGGGGATCCTCCGAAGGTAGTCCCATAACAACCCACGATTTTGAAGCATTTGAAGGAGGCCGCTAGACATTGTGAACTTGTTGTCGGCTGGTAGCAGTGGCAACACTATAGCTCCTATGATATCCATGACCATAGGGTTCAACCTATATTTGTTCCAACCATATGCATTTTCTTTGAAAGCCCTACGATGTGGCCTATTTTCCCTTTGAGGTGGGTTTTAATCTCCACCCACATCATCATCATTTCGATCCATATCTTCATCAATCGTGACGTCTTCATTTTCTTGGGTCATTCTTCTTGCAATCGGTGGATCTCAAAGTTGATTGGAACTAAGGGGTTGCCTTGGCTCCTTGTGTTAGCCATACAAACCTAGTACACCCTACAAAAGAAACTAAACAACCAAAACTAAAAAAAAGTAAATTACAAAAGAATTTAAAAATTAACACTTGAATTAACTACTAGTAAAATCAAGTCAAAATCTAGCCGTATTCCTAGTAATGGAACCATTTATTTTATGTTCATGCTCCAATAGTAAAGTGGTTGCTATCAAGTATAAAACCTAATCAAAGGGTAGGGTCAAATCTATAGGGAATATGGGTTTTGACCACATTGATTCACCGACAATCATTTCAAGTTTCAACCAACTATAATCTCTAAAACTAGGGGGGAGGGGTTGCAATTTGATTGAAATAACTACAAACTATACTAATTAAAGTGAAGAGACAATCAATTTGAGAGGCAACTTGGGAATTGTATTCCCCATGATTTAGTAACTCAAATACCCCAGATAACATAACTTCAATTAGGACATTGCATGCAGGATGGTAACTTAGGTTCTGTCAGCCCTTTGATAAAGTTGAAGGTCAAATTTCACCATGGTGCTTGGTCGGTTACCATGGTGTGACAAACTAACTGTTACCCATTGTCCCAGTCAACCTCTCCTTGGTCGAATTTAGTGGATGATATGAAATACATCCTTTAAATCTTGTCACGTATTTCCTTTTTCTATTCATCACTACCTCAGTCGGGATCATGACACTAGGCAGGGTTTGACGTAGGCCACCATCAAACAAGAAGCAATCTAAAGAAAAATAAATAATACTTGCAAAATACCCAACTAAAGAAATGCAAATAATCCTAGTTATTTCAAGCTAGCTACTCATGGTTCCCACAAACCCAAGTTGTGTGGGTTTAGCTACTCATAGCTTGGGCAAAAACAAAAATAATGAATAAAACATAGTTAAGAGATAACCCAAGGAAAATGGAGAATAATAAACCACTTTGATTTTGGATTCACTAGCTTGAATAATCAAGTTGAATTACAAGTGATTCCAATCCCCAAATTGGGTCCTCAAAATGAAACCCTAGTTGTTTACTCTAAAACCCTAAAGATTCTCTCTACAAAGTGTACTATGATATGTGTAATCTGATTCTTACTCTTCTAAAAACCTAACTTATGCTATTTATACTATTTACAAAGAGGTCCTTAAAATAAATTGCAATATCTAGTTGGTAGCAGTTACGACTGGCAGGGTGACCTACATGTCGTAATCAGGCTTACTTAGTCAACACATGGCATTTTGGACTTAGCTGCTACGATCCATGCTACGATTCATTATTTGGTCTATGATTCATAATGCCTTCTCGTAGTCCAACCTTGAATTTCTTGGTCCAAATTAAATCAACCCTAAATTCAAGTCCCAAACTCAAGGCCAATCTCAAGGATTTCTTCAAGGATCTCACGTAGTCCAACCTTGAATTTCTTGGTCCAAATTAAATCAACACTATTAATCGCTACGAGATCCTCTTCTACGAGTCATAGTGAGGAATACGACCCGTACCCTGGGCTCATATGGCTGAACTTCAATTTCTCAGACTTTGATTTTGAAAGTTGTTAATCACTACGATCATCCCCTATAACTTGTAGCTTAGGCTATAACTTGTAGTGGGTCTCACAGGTCCTTAAATTTAACAAAATCTACTAATTTTCCCAAGATTAAGCCAACCTGTATTTTTTGCAAAAATAAACACAAAACACATAAAAGCCATAAAAGTCACATTGAGAACACACAAAATCCCTTGTTTTAGGCACCAAATGTGCTATATTTTGAAATCACATCAACCTCTACTAGTGAAGCCTAACCTGAACATGAGAGCAGATAATAATACATAAACCCTTGCTTTAACATGAATGGCTCACAAGAGGTAAAAATGTTGAAATAGGGCACTACTTGTTACTTGAGAAATTGCGGATACTTTTCATGAATTAAATACATGCTTGAAAGCCATTAATCATCATGAAGTCATTTGACTTGTAAATCGTGTAAACAACTTGACAGTTCTTGTCATTTAATTTTATCAAACACATGGTAGATTCATGATACTTGTTCAAAATCATGCAATTCAAGAGTAAAACAAGATGAGTAAACTTAATGTAAATCAACCCACCGATATTGTAGTAAAACCCTCATTTAGGGTATCATGAAATACATCACAAAAGCTTATAATAGTTCATGATTTCATAGCTCAAATTATGCATAGGCTCAATAGATAAAATCAATTCCTAGAATAAGCTTGAAATAGATATTCATGCACAATCAATCAATACTTGATAAAAACCCAACATAATTTATGTTCATATTTCATAAGAAAAGATACCCATAAGTAATGCAACTTGAAATCATGAAATTTTCATAAAAAGAGAAGGTTGGGCTCCATGGGTGAAAGGACCCATGGATGAAGACCGACATATCTCAAACTTGGATTTTCTTGCTATTAAGTTGGGGGAAACTTGAAGATTGAGATGGGTTCATGAGTTCAAAAATTAAGCTTGAAATCCTTATATTTGAATGAAAGATTTGATGAAGTTTTGGAGAGGTTTTAGAGAGGGTTTTTGAGAGATATAGAGTAGAAAAATGGCTAACTATGGTAGATTTCACGTTTAAATGGGCATTGGATTATGAGCCCAATGCGCTTGGATGAAATAAGAAAAACTAGAAAAAATTTACACTAGTCCATTCCCCTGGCGCGAGGTGGACCAAACGCCAGGCCATACAGAACTAGTCTGCATCCCAAACGCATCGCGACCTGGGCGCAGACAACCTCTGGAATTCGAAAATTAGCAAAAGTTATTTTTTGCTATGGGTCTTCTAAAATCCAGGTTATACCTATTTCCCACTTAATTTTGACCTCTAATCAAGAATATGAAGTCGAAGTTTTGATTTTAGAGGTGTATCCGAATTATGCCCATCTCCCACTCAATTTTGCCCACTGATCAAGAATAAGAAGTTGGATATTTGAAATCATGCACGAATTTTGAAAAATATAGAAATTATGATTATGGGGCATTCCGAAGTACATGAGGGGCATTTCATGGATCACTCTCCCAGAACTTTATCATGAAGAATTTTTCTAAGTGAAGTGGTATAAAAGAGTACTGAAACGACCCCAAAAAGTTCCTAAAAATATGCCTCAAAAGTAACCAAAAACTTGTTTTCCATATATCTAAAAATCCATTTGAAATTTTGAAAATTCGACTTCATATTCATGTTCAGGGTTCCAAATTATGGTAACAAAGTTGTAACCTCGATTTTAAAGAAAAGGAATCAAATTATGAAATTTCCACTTGGTGCAATTTGCAGAGACGGTCCGCTATCTCTCTGCGACGTGGAGAGGTTGTTTTCCTGCACTGTCTTTTCCTAGTTGGCCTAGATTTTTCTAAGTGTCAGACCTAAGTTTTCCCAAATGTATATTGACCTATACTTAACCTTATTTCACCCTCATATCACTCAAAAATATTCCCTAATATGTCCCCAAACACTTAGACTCATTTTTAACCCTAAATTCAAGTCCCAAACTCAAGGCCAATCTCAAGGATTTCTTCAAGGATCTCACCCAAGCTTCTAATCTCCATCAAAGTCTTCTTGAAGAACTTCACAAAAGCTAAGGTATGTAGTGTTGAACCATTGGATCCTTCTACTCATGGTGCCTAAACCTCCTTCTACTTAATAATGTATGATTTAAAGTTTATTTTAATTTAGGTATTGAATATTGAGAAATTAACTGCATAGTAATTTTAATACATGAAATTATGGTTGTTTAAGCATGTTTTGAGATTTAAATTTTGGATCTAATATTGGATTTGATGAGGGGTTTTGATATAAATATCTTGAGGGTGTTGTAAGCTGTTGATTAAATGTTTTACCACTAATTTTCTTGCATGATTTCATCTATAAATTGTATAATCTTTTACCCCCATTACACACTCCCAATGTGTTTGATAAATTGTCCGATTATGGTTTCTTGAGGAAATGAAGGCTCAAAGCATGAGATATGATGTGAATAATGTTATGATAATTATATGATAATGACATGAGATTACGAACATGATTGTTCCTATATGACGTATTGTATTAGAGCTTATGATGAATCTTATATAAAGTGTTGCATAAAACATGCCCAACGGGGGGGAAAAGAGTTGGGTAATCGAATGGGGGTTTATACTCATTCATTAGGGTGATGGGTTCTATCATCACCAACTTGATAGGTGTTTATGCTCATTCACTAGGGTAATGGGTGCGATCATCACCAACCTAAACAAGGGGTTTATTTCTCATTCACTAGGGTGATGGGTGTGATCATCACCAACTTAAATGAGGGGTTTATTTGTCATTCACTAGGGTGATGGGTGCAATCATCACCAACCTACCAAGCGCTTTGTACCTTGGAGAGCTAGCTTGGTCTCATTCTTCATTATGATATTTTATATGAGCATTATATACTTAAGCATGATTTACTTTCACATTGATCATACATGTCATCTTGCTATAATACACCTATTGTCTATTGTCTTACATTTTGGATTATGATACCTATCTCTTGTTGCATTGCATCCCACATACTTTGTATATTCAAACAAAATAACACATACTCTTACTTATATGATATCACCATGTAGGAACTGGTGCCCGAATTGATCATCTTCCTCCTCCACGTTGTTAGGCGGTGCTATTACAAGCTAGTGGGTGATAATAAATACTCTTGCCTACATGATATCAGTATGTAGAGAACAGTGCCCGAGTTGATCCTCCTCCACGTGGTTAGACGGTGCTACTCCAAGCTTGTGGTGAGTCCTCCATTTCGCGGAGTTTGGTTTATGTCTTTTATCTATTATCTATGTATTGAGACATTATCTTGTGTTATCTTTGACTATGAGGGTGAGCTCGATTACTTTGTCTTAGCCCCCGCTCTTTCTATGTTTTAGAGGTGTATGTTGTAGAAGGTCTGTACTATGTATGAGCTTGACTCTTCACTTTTGACTTCAGTGTTTATGCAAGTTTCCCTCAGTCCCATTGCCCTTACTTTTAATTGTATATGTCTTTTTATTCCTCCACAACCAAGGACGTGTGATGTTACTCTAAGAGGCTTGTTTGGGCTCCCCTTCGAGTTCCCCATTTGCCATGTCACGTCTAGGCCCTAAGCTTGGGTCGTGATAAGTACACGTACCGTGTGGCTTCGTATGATCCATATAACTCTTCTATAAGGGTGCCCACATTGAATTTTTCTAAGTATAGGATTACTATTTCAGACCATCGTCAAGTAAAATTTAAGTGTTGGACCACTGGCAAGTATGCGGTCCACATAGTGACTCACGAATTCTATTTATTTCATTAATGACTTTTTCATAATTATGGTGTATCCTAAGGGTCTTTTGGAACTTTTTATGCTACCTAAAGGCATTCAAATGACCTACACTTGATTACTCTCATTCAAATTCATTCCTTACACTTAGAATTACATTGAACTATCCTAAAAACTCTCTCAAGAACTTGTGAAGACTAATCTTGGGAATCAAGGGAAAACTCTTTTCTTCAACAAATTTCTTCTTGAATCTCCTCCATTAGCTAAGGTATGTGGGATAGATTCTTGGTCCCTTTCAACCAAGAAGACCCAAACTCTTTTTACACTTGATTTATAGAATTTGGGCGTACTTGAATTATGACTTGGTATTAGTTGGTAGTCGAGCTACTAATGCTAAATAAGATATAGAAGCAACACAGATATAATATGTACAAAATTATCCATAAAAGCAAAATAAAGACTATACTTCTCCAAAACAATCAGAGAATGGTTGCTCCGGATGCAAGAAGTTCACCAAAATCTCTAGACCACAAAATTTGCTTCAAAAAAAGTGGTCATCAACTGTGAGGACTCATTATATGAAATGTTGGATGTAGATATATAGTATGAGTACCAAACAGATGATAGTTAGTAGGCATAAGTCGACTTAGTTTCAAGAATAAAACAAGTATAAATAACAAGTAAAAAGGAAAGATACAATACAAACAACTAAGAAGGGCTAGCATGTTATAATACATGTAAGGAAAGATAAAGGAATGGACTAAATGAGAAAGAGATAGAAACAATGGAACATACTTGAGAATGCTAGCCTAACAACCAAATTACAACAAGATCTTTCCATAGAAGCCAACTAACCAAAAAGATACTAATAGAATCACTAATATTTAACCCACCATCCTAGGGACTGATCCAACTCTACAAATTAGGGAGTACAATAGAGATAATCCTAAACCATGCATATAACTAACTATTAGCACAGTACAAGAATACATAAATATAATTAAATAATAACTCAACTGAACCCGACGAACCCAAAAGATACAAGCAACAAAAATAACCAAACTAATCACTCATAAGACCGACAGATGCAATTAGTAACAAATTATATCAATTATAGGCGATGCACATGGATGAACGTAATACAATGGTTAACCATAGTGCTATCCATAACAACTGCCATCCTTAACAAAAGCATATGCATCTAACTTAGCCTTCAGATAGCAAGGTAGGACCTATTTAGTTCCCTCTTTCTATTCAGTGGGTCTCATGGATAAAGGGGTTGATAGGGGACGTGGAAAGTCTATATAACATACCTATGCTAGAAATAGGGCTTACATAAAGCCTATCCTTTGGGATGTGCTTCATCAAAGTACTAGAACTACATATGACACCATATTTGTATAGAATAGATTGAGAATATCTTCAATCAATTAGTAAGTAGTAAGAAAAGGGTCAGCAATATATGCGGTTGATCAACCAAGTAATAAGCACATTTCGAATGCCTTTATGTTTCTAAAAATTTAGCTACCATGTTATAAAATTGTATGACTCTTGTAAAAAGCAATTTTAAAGACTAAAAGATTGAAATCGGTCTTTGTCAAAAGATCATACCATAAAATATGTGAAAATAAATGTAAATGAAATGCATGCCATCACTTGCATCCAAACAATAACAACTAAATAATAAGTTGTACAATACTAACACTATCCTACTCTTAGAGTGTAGGAAGCTTATCTGGAATCTTACAGGTCCTCGATCAAGTCCTTAGGCACAATAATTGATATTTGTGTATACAAGAATAGCAGGATAACAAACTCCCAATACTCAAGAAATGGGGAAATCAAGGATAGCTCAATTATTAATGGGGAAAACTAATTCAAGGATCGACACTTACCCACACGTACTTCTTAATCATAAACTTAACATGGCTAAGTCAACCTATCAATATCATAAGTAACTAAGGGCCAAACACTAGAGGAGGTTATCAAATAAAAACAATCAACATAGGGAGTAATACATGGCTATGCGGGTGTTAAAACACATTCTAAGGCAACTAAGTCACAAACTAGACTAAGGCATCAAGTATAGAAAGTAGAACACAACCTACTTGGAAGCCAAACACATGCATTCCTAATGCTCTAAACTGAAGTTTCTCCCTTCTTTTGAATCTCCTCTGATTGCCTTAAGAATAACTAAAATTATACTAAGATAATATCTTATGAAACTGATAACATATTGTAAGGTAAGATATCCAATAATAAGAAAAGCTTATTGAAAAATACAAATGGTACTCCTAAACTACGATAACTGGAGTTTTCTTCTAAAGTACAAATAATGTGGTGATAATTAGCTCGTGATTACTCTTGATTCTCTATAGAAAAGGGAGAACAAAATTAAACTTAACTTGAAGTATTAAAATTAAATAGAAGGTTGGGATGAGCACAATGCGAGTAGTACTAATACCAATATGATATCTCGGTAAATTGAGACTTTCTTATTCTTCAACAATTGTCTATGTTGGGAAGTAGAATTTTATGAATTAATTCTCCTTAGATGTTAGTGGATCTAAAACTTCCAGTTCTAGTATGTAGAATTTTTGTGTCATTGCTTTCATCTTTCCTAACTGATGTTAAGCCTTGATCATTTTCCATGATTGTAAAGTTATCTTCTACTATACTATAGTCATATATATGCTAGTAGGATTTGTAGTTGGTGAAGATTAGATGGTCAATCATTTCCTTTAACATTGTACTTTTAAAATTCAACAACCTTTTATTTAGGGTACATCATGAATGTTGATTATGCTACTTTTGTGTCACGGATCAATAAAAAATAATATCCTTTATGAGTAGGATAAGGGTTGCATACATCATACCCTCCTTAGACCCCACTTGTGGGATTTACACTAGGTTTATTATTTTTTCCATGAGTGTGTTTTCGAGTTTTTTTTTACATTTATATATATTTACTTATTCCTCATACTAGCCAAAATGAATTTTCTCTACTTGACTATATGTTTTAGATTTGAAGTTTTGTCTTTTTCACTTGACATAAAGTGTAATATATTTTCTAAGCTCTATAAGGGGTAAATCTTTCAGTAGAATAGATCGGCAAGATGTCCTACTTTTATGATAAGCACAAATCAATTCTTTTGAAATTATAGTTAAGTAAGAAGGATGTCTTGTTTGTATTGTACCATGTCTAACTATTGTTAGAGTTCCATAATGAGAAAAGTTGCATTTGCTATCCCTATATAGTTCAATCCAATTAAGAGCTTGCCGAATGGAGCAAAGTTATCAAGATGTTGTCACGCTTGGAGGGATAGAATAAAATGTTGTTCACGACTTTAAACTAGCTAACTTAAATAATGTGAATATAGAGCCAAATGCTTTGACAGTTTTTACTCCCCCTGGTATCATTGAGTCTCTGACCCAAAAATCGATAGAGGTTACTTCTTCAGAAGTGAAATAAGAAAATCAGATTGGAGAATATGAGGAGAATCATGGGGAAAATGTTCATAGCCGATTGGTGATTTATGATCATGATGTCGCCATTGCTACTACATCTATAGCTGCTGAGGTAAACCTCTCTGATCATGAAGAAAATCATTACCAAATTATTTACCTATGGCTTTTCCAACTAGAGAGGCATTTATTGTGAAGCGTGATACATATTACAAATGGTAATACATACATTTAGAGGAGAAGTATGATGAAATGAGGGAGCATATGTTGGAAGAACCCTTCAATTGTAAAACAACTATTGGGTATAATTCATGTCATTGTATTGTTGTACGTGTAACATACAACTAGAGGGGGACTTTTTTCTTTGGAGATGGTTAGACTATAAATACTTTTTAGAGATTTGATTGTGTTATTGCAGGTGTGACATACATTAAGCATCTACGCATAATCTTTTGAAAGCTGCATCATATGATTAGGTGATATAGTCAGTAGGCTATTAAATTGGGTCTTGAGGTTGATTATATGCAAATGATAATATACCTTTCCATTTTGAGAGGAACAACCCGATTAATAAACATAAATTGTTCCTCCACCAATACATAATAAATGTCCTTCTAATTTTGTCTTCCAGAATCTCTTTGAGTAATTTTGCACCTTTTTTGTTAATGTCACACCTTTTAACAGTGTTGTATAGAATCTCGCAGGCTACTTGTTACACCCTATAAAAATAACAAAATATCACTAGACAAGAGAATGCTTGCACAATGCATCTTTCCAACCTTTTTTGGCAAATCGAAGGTTGGAATCGCGATCAACACGAAACATTATGTGGGAAAATGGTCTTGCTTGATTTTAGAGAATCCAGATCAAAAGATATTTTTTTGGGCCAAAGATGCAATTTCAGAAAAGTGCAGGACATATCCACGTTGCAAACTTGTCGTTGATTTGCACTTAATTTTGGTCGCATTATTTTCTATAGGATTAGAAAATCGACTAATAAATTTATGAAGAAAAGTTAACATAGAGGGAACTAGTCCATATCATAGACCTGGTCCACCAACCCATTTCATAGAAGTTCAAAATTTTTAATTCTTCGGAGGCATTCTAGACTTTTTCCCACCCCTTCTTAACTTAATACATGTCTCATATAGGTCACTTTTAGCCTAAAAAGGATTCCAAAACCCATTCTAAAGTCTTTTACGCTAAAACTAAGTAAAGACCTTGAGCGAAGAAGAGGAGAAAAGGCTAGGGTTCAAGTGAATTAAGGCTAATTTCTTGCAAAGTTGATTGTCCATCTTCATTCTTGATATTAGGCTAAACTAAAGTATAAAATTGTTCTTCCATGTACCCTTACTGATGGTAAGAGAAAGATTGTGAAAGTATTGAGTCTCTATGCAGTTTTCTTTGAAGGTTTTCTTGTAAGCTATATATTTTATGTATTTTTACATGCTTGACGATTATTTTGAACTTGTTTTACTGAATGTATACTTTTATACAAGTTATCTCATAACCCTAGATATTTTTTATAAAAGAATTGCATGAATGAACCTAGGGATTGAGTCTAGAGCCTTGATTTTTTATTGTGATTGTGATTGAGCATGATGACGTTGATAGAAATTGATGGTCCTAAAAGTCTTCATAATTGAACACAAGTGATTGGTTTAAACTGATAATCCTCTTAATGATTGTCTAAACCCTCTTGACAGATGTGATTGAGAATTGATTGGATGGTTGATAGGATAAAAGGCTTGATCATGACAAAATTGATGGATTGACAAGAGTCCTTCTATTAATCATTGATTAGATCGACCAAGGTTGATTGTTTATGAGCGTTGAGTCTAGGGAGGAGTATCGAGCACCGAAATAGGTGACATAACCCCAAATCAAACTCATTAACTATGTCACCAAACATAGAAGAGAATTAAAATCATTAAGTCGGATGTTCCTCTTGATAGGTTCCCAAAAAAATAGAGGACTGGGTTGATTAGATTTATTATGGATCAATTCATTCTTTCCCTGGAAAGTATAAAACAGTGGTGACAACATCCATGAGATTATCGTATGTTCATTGCCTTATAAGTGATTGTTGTCGGATAAGAGAAACTCCCAAATTGATCCTAACAGTACACTGATTGGACTAGATGGAATTGTCTATGGTTACTTACTATTTAGTCTTTATTCTTTCTATAGACTTATGACATTCTGATCAGGTATTTTGAGATGATTGCATTTTAATATTTTTCTATTTCATTCTGCCATTTACATACTCGTATATTCCATGTATTGACATCTATTTGGGTCTGCATCATCTTATGATGCAGAGAAAGGTACTAGAGATCATCAATAGATGCTTCTTGAAGATCTTTTCCACATCCTAGCTAGTTGGTGAGTCCTCTTTAACTTCAGAGGATGTGTATCATTTATTTTATTAGACTTGCTTTTCTTTTGATTTTAGGTAGTCATGGACCTATCGTTAGTACTATTGAATAGTTGATAGAGGTTTCTTAGACTATTGATTAGTTTGATTTGGATATTATTTTGGGCTAATTCCTTTGATACTAGTCGTATTAATTTCATTTGACCATTAATAATTGAGATTGTCCACCTTTTATATCTTTAGTCTTATATTCGTATATTAAACTATGATTGAATAAATATGATGAGAAGTGACTTGCTTGGGGACTAGCAATAGTATCTGAGTGCCGATGTAATGACCCAAAATGGGTCGCATCTAAATGAAAATGAAATAATGCAGAAGTCCATCTCAGCATAACATAAGAAATCTTCCAAAACCTGATGTCATGAGTACAAGAGCATCTAAAAAATTGTATTGAAGGATATATATAGCTGTCTCAAAAGGAAGTATAATGTTGTCTCATAAAATCTGATACGTCTGAAAATAAAGTAAAAGAAATCCAAGTATCCTCAACGACTCAAGGTCTAAGGCTCGTTGGTAGGATCAAAATGGATATAGGGATGTCCAAAGGAATGAATCAGCTACCCTGTCCAAGTCCCTATACTCGATCTATATGGATGAAACTGAGTAGGAGTGAGTACCCCAAAATATACCCAGTAGGTTTAGTTGACTATGTAAGAGAAATTGAATCAAGTATGTAATGATGAAAAACCCAATCCCTATATCCAGAAAGGTTAGCACAAGGTAAATATATAGACAATAACAATGAGCTAAAATATCCCCAAGAAACCATGTTGCCAGACAACCAAAATGAGAAATGTAATGCACAACACATCAATCCAAATATGAAGGCTGTTATAGCCTTGCCACCTACCCGTGGTCAAGTAAGATCAGAATGCCAAAATCCTGCCATCTACTGTGGTCAAGTAATATCAGAATGCCATAACCTTCGCACCTGTCCATGGTCAAGTAAAATTAGAATACCAAGCCTTACCACCTGCCCATGGTCAAGGTATATGAAATATGAATATCACCCTTGCCTCTTGCCTAGGTCAAGTGGGTCATACCAATGTGAATCATAATACCCTTGCCTCCTACCCGAGTCAAGGGATGTTACAATCCACGCATAATAGGTATAAATCAATGATGCAATTCAAATATGTATGTAAGTATGGAATTGTATTATAACAGTAGCATCAATGCATGTAACTCATAATAATCATATGTACTTAAGGATTAATATCAAGTGTCACTTCTAATGCCCAAGCAATCATCATATTTTAGATCATCATAATTATATCAATAATCAAGAGTGTCAATAATATTAGACCTTAGTCATCTCAAGTATACAAGAATTCAATATTATTGGACCTAACTCATCCCCAATATGCAAGTACGACAATGATACCAGACCTAACTTATCACCTATATACAAATATAACAATAATTTCTGACCTAACTTATCCTAACACTACAAGTATATCAATAATATCGACCTTATTCATCCCAATAGTACAAGTATATTAACAATTCTAGACCTTACTCATCCCAATTAGTCTCACAAGTCTTATTTAGTCATATTCTATTTCAAGTCCTCATCATTTCATTATCATACATCTTAGATCATCAATAGGATCAAAATTATACCACAATTAGGCTCAACCGGGATCACTTTTTGATCATCATTTCAACATATCAACTCAATTACACAATTAGTCATCTAAATCTCATAATTATCACAAGAACAAGATCAATAACTCGAATCTAGTCCCAAAAGGTTAGCCGAACCTACCTCAATGTTGAAACCACACTTGGTCAAGCTTTCAATCAAGTCAAATCCTCAGATCAAGCCTTCAACTGAACAACCATTATCAACAATCGTTACTACTCAGAAGCATTTTGATACTCATATTGGCATAATTTAGGCTCAAAGGCAATCTTGTTAGAATTAAAACTAAAATTCAAAAGTCTTAAGTCTAAAAATTAATTTCAAAATTATGTTTTACAAGAAAAATATAGTTCAAGGGTGAAAATCCCATTCACAAAAAGCTTAAATTGAATGAGAAATAAATATTTAAATTTTATAAAATCTAGTCTAAAAATCCTCAATTTTAGGTGTTTAATTTCATGAAATTAAAGATATAATCAAAATAAAACTCATTGAAAATGAATAGTGTAGTGTTACAAATACTTACCCAACATGAATCCTCAGAAACCTTTATTCGTAATCACCTTAAAAAGCTTCGAAGTTTGAAAATGGATTCAAAATGGTGCTTTTGATGATGGTTATGCTCCAATAAGAAAGTGGTCACTATTATTAATTAACCTAACCAAGGTTAGGGTCGAATGCACAGGGAATACAGGGCTTGACTATGAGAATTCACCACTAATCATTTCTAATATCTATAAATACAATCTCTAGATGTGGTGGGGGGGTTTGTGATTCAAAAGCAAAGATAAAACAAATACTAATTAAAAAGCAAGAAAACACTCGAATTTGGGAACAACTTGGGAGTTAATTACCTATTGTCCCAGTCAACCTCCCCTTGGTCAAGTTTGGTCGATTAGATAGGAACACATCAACTGAATCATGTTATCTGCTTTCTTTTTCCTATTCGTCACTACCTTGGTCAGGATCATGATAGTAGGTAGGATTTGGTGTTGACCACCACCAAACAACATTAATAACGAGGAGAAATAGACAATACATGCAAAACCCCAATCATAGAAATGCACAATAACTAGGTTATTTCATGTCAACTAACCATGGTTCGCACAACCCCAAGCAATGGGTGCTTAGCTACTCATGGCTAAGATAAAACATATAAAAATGCAAGTAAAAGGCATAGTTGAGAATTTTACCAACTCCAATGAAAGTGAAGACATCCAAATTGCAAATTACAAACTTGATAAATTCCAAAGTGTGTAGCACAAGATTTTTAATTCACCAAAAATAGGTTTTCAAAGAGAAAATACTAATCTAAGATTGGAACCCTAAAAATATTCTTAAGAGTATATTTTAGAGCTCAAGAAAAAGACTAAAAAATAATTCACAAGTGTCAACTCCCCTAAATGAAACCCTACTTAACTATTTATAGTGTACATATAATAACCCTAAAAATAATGCAGAAAAGACACTAGCATCTGGGACGTCTTACAAATACAACACGTAGGGCGGCCTATGCGTCATAGTTGGGGGCTCGTATCAAGGTCTTGGCATTTTGGACCTCACTGGTATGACCTACTTGTATGAGTCATAGCTTGGAATACCACTCGTATGCTAGTCTCGTATGCTTGGTCTTTAGCTTCTTTGTCTAACATTTTAGCTCTCTGATTATTGCTATGATCCCACTTATACAAGTCATCGTATGACATATAACTCATAGGGTGGATTTATAAGAGTGACTCTCACTTGGAAGATTTCTGAACTTTTTGTCTTTGTTTCCTGCTAAGACATGTCATACGACTTGTAGCTTGGGCTACGACTTGAGGGATGACTTGTATGTCCTATGCTTCAGCAAAATTTGTAACTTTTCATCCAAATCATGCCAACCTAACTTTTCTACAATATCAACACAAAAACACATAAAACTATCAAAAAATTTCTTTAAGAACTCACAAAATCCCTTATTTTAGGCATCAAATGTATTGTATTTTGACATCACATCAACACCCTCAACTTAGAATTGTTGCTTGTCCTTAAACGACTACTCAATCTACATAGACAAAGAGAAATACATAACAACTATACTACTATCATATAGATCACTTCTCAAGTTTAGGTAACCCTTATCCTTTTCAATAGAGGATTTGAAGGCTATTCAGCAAGACAAGGACACAATGAGATACCTGGCAATTCAATTGTGATTAGCTAAGGAGTATCAACCTTCCATAATCACTGGTGCAGTCATATGCTAATCAAGCAGTGCAAATGCCCTCACTAGAAAGAAGTCCCATACACTCACTCAAAAGCATTCAAGATCAGGGACTGAGGAAATATTTTCACTCTCAGAATTGAAATCCATACACAATGACTGACACCATAAACTTGCCCCTTACTCATCTTTCCACTTGGTGACAAAGTGGATTTGGATAACTTTAGGACTTAAGAGCTTGTAACATAGGTTCAGGGTGCTTTGGAATGACATTTTAGGCATTTAGTGACTAAAAACTATCCTTCAACCATGCTTACCAACACTTTTGTCTTCACAACCCATCCAATATAACTAATTCCTCCCTTATTCTTCCATTTCAAGCTTTTTTCGAGCTTTTCTTTCACTTTTTTAGTTGTCCCTCAATTTCACCCATGCACAATGACTAAAGGCACTCTTTCTTTTCCTTTTCTTCACCCAGCTCATGATTAATCATATTCTTTCTTTTCACCCCAACTGACCACCTTATTTTGTTACTTTACCATAATTAGGGTCACTTTCAACTTAGGCTTTTAGCCTAAGGTGAAGTACACAATATCCATACCTCAAACCAGGGCCATCAATACAGCCACCCTCAACATAGGCTTTTAGCCTCAATCTAGGTTCACATGTTCAAGGATAGATCAGGGCCAATATCAAGGTATTTCATCAAATAAGGTTAAGTCAACAAGGTGTCAAGAAAGAATGAGTACATGAGAAGTTCAAACGTATGGAACAAGGGATTCACTAGATCATTTGGTAGTCAATTTAGGAAAAAATTGGCTTCCTATCAGAACATCGGCCTAAGATCACTTCCAAATCAACTAAGTCACTTCACTAACCTTAGAGTACGAGGGCAAGTTCTAAGTCCATACATAATACATGAATGCATCAAAATAATCTCAGAACACACATGGCATTGCACTCACAATCAAATATAGACTCACAAGTCATGCTTCAAGCCTTATCTTATCCTCACAACATCAAAAGAATCATTACCAAACACTTAAAATGTACAAGTGCCTCACTAACCATAATCCAAATTGTTTTTAGGGTACCCAATGTTTATCAAAACTTAAAGAACATTAAAGAACTATATATATGCCAATAAGTAACATTACTATGCATTCACATTTTATATACACCTCCTAAAATATGTTGGTTCAACAAGAATTTAAACATCCACAAGGAAAAAGAATCATGGCAAGAAAACCTTGGGATCAAAAGTAGGGGAAGTTATGGATCTGAGGCTACTCAGACTTCACCTTATTCCATAACTTCCACCACCCCACTAACAATAGAATACATTGTCCTCAAAGTAGAAAAACAAGCTAAAACAAGAATAAGAGAACATAACAAGGATATATACATTCAAAACCAATAGTTAAAGTTAAAAACAACATCAAAAACTAAACATAAAAACATCATCTAACAAAAAAAACATTTAAAAACCAACAAAAAAATTAAAAATTATTTGAAAATAGGAATAAAGCACCAAAATATCAATGTAAGAGCTGTGGTCAAGAAAGATCAAACATCATTGTGCTCATGCACTTGTTTCTAGATGGTTAATAGGGTTTAGGTTCTGGCTCTCCTCTTGCTCAGGCTGAGAAGTGCTGTCGGACTCTGACTTGGAAGACTCATCCACTAGCCTTCTCCTGAATGTTTGCATGGCCCTCTAATCTTTAAGAGGCATGGTATCTGTAATATGACCAACAATCTATATGAGCACAAAAATGATTCATTCACTTTACATAACAAATAACAAAATCAAATTAACAAGAAAAAGAAATAAACACTGAAGCATTGTAGATGTGAAGGTAAGAGTGTAGTTATGGCTCATAGGGTGACTTACGAGTCGTACACTTGCCTTGTAAAATCAATTATGCCTTTAAAAATGCTTTTTGATCTCAGATACGAGATGCAGTTACGACTCTTAGAATGTCCTACGAGTCGTAGGCCTAGTCTCATACCTAGTTCCAGAAACTTTTTCAAACCTTAGCCAAGTTCACGAGACCCACATTACGAGTTGTATATGGGTCTTGTAAGAGGAACGTGAAGGAATTATAGGTGACTTATGCTTTCTATGAGGGACTACTATGACTCGTATAGGGACTTACGACTTGTAGGAGTGCCTCGTAACTGAGCGCCGAGTCACCTGCAATACCTGCTCATTTCTCTCCTAAGGCATAAAATCTTTATCAAACCTAAATATACTCAAGCAATAAGGAGAAAAACAAAACCAAATGGCACATATTTAACTTCAATCAACAATGGCAATTCAAAACGACCATTTACCCTATGAGTTAGACTCGATTATGCAATTTTATCAAGCATACCAAACACATAACACAATACAAACCATGATTTGATAATTATATAACATTCCAAAAGGGTGTAATCATCATTCAAAATGATTCAATTGCAATTCACATGATTAAATACAAGCAATTATACCCATACTAACTAAACTTCAACTCTGACAACCATTCCAACCTTCCTTTTTATGAAACTTGCATGTTTTCAAATTTTATTACTTATGGGTACTATTTATTATGAGCTATAATTACAAATAATATTGGGGTTTTATGAAATAATGATTGGAAATACATGTCTACCTATTTCAAGCTTACACTATGAGATGGTTTGTCTTGTGTGACTATGCATGTTTTGAGGTATGAAGCTATAATCTATTATGATGTTTGATGAAGGATTTCAAGCAATCTTTCATGAGGGTTTTACTGTGTGTTGGTGAGTTGATTTACATTTAGTTTTCTCACATGATTTTACTCTCGAATTGCATAATTTTGAACTAGAATTACACACTCGCCAAGTGTTTGATAAAATGTCTTGATATGAATTCTTAGGTTATTGATGGTCTATGATATGGTAAGATAACTGACTCTATGATGTTGAAGGGATTGTATCTATGTATTGAATGCATTAAAAGTATCTATAGTGTTGCAAGTTGACTGCACCTTGTTAAGCGGGTGACATGCCTCAACCACTTTGATGGGGCGTGTTATGCCCAAATACCATGTTGAGGTGTATATACCTTGACCACTTTTATGGGGGGTTCTATGCCCATCTACCATGTTGAGGGGTATATACCTTGATCACAATGATGGGGGAGGTGACATTCCGATCTACCAATTAAGGGGTAGAAACCTCAATCACCTTCCTAGGGGGTGATATGTCTTGGATTCCAAGTAGTAGTTTTCTTGGTCTATGATGATTATATGTTCCTACACATGTAATCTATATTCTTAAGCTATATGTTTTACAAGCATATTTTACCGAAGCATTGATCATGCATTTCATGTTGTTATTATACCTATCCCTTGCTTAGGATTATGTATTTTGACTATGTTGTCTATCTCTTGTTGTATTGCATCCTACATACTTAGTACATTCAAACATACTAATGCATGCTCTATGCACACATGATGTTACAATATAGGAAGCAGAGATCCTCATGATCATCCTCCACGTGGCTAGTTTTGACATCTTGAAGATAAGTTGTTGGTGTGTCCTCAAGTTTGAGGACACTAGCTATGCTATTCTTGCTTTTGTTATCTCTTATGTTGAACATTTGATACTATGAGGGTGAGCTTGGAAAGTGTCTTGACCCCCGCCCAATCTATGTTTGGAGGTGTTGTTGGAACAAGTGATGTATCTATGCTTTGAGCTTTGACTCTTTATGATTTATAGATGTCTAGACTTTCCTTAGTCCCTTTTTCCTTTGTTTATATTCTTGTTGTTGTTTACTTTAATTCCATGACCAAAGATGTGTAATTGATATGCTAAAAGGTCTGTTTGGGTCGCTTTAAGTCCCCATTCACCTTGTGATGTCTAGTCCCTATGCTTGGGTCATGAAAAACATGGTATCACAACACTAGGTTGTTAATGGTCCTCAGAATCCAACATGTCGATTAGAGGCTTATTCATGTTTGTGAAGTGCACCACAACTATGAGTAAGAGGCTATGAGTCATTTTAGGAAATATTTCCCTTCTTCAAGATTTATGTCATGCTATATAGGTTAAAGTAAGATTTTCTCCTAATGAATGTTCTTTCCTATTGTAGATCAGGTCGATCCCAAGAGGGAGAATAGTTCGTATACCCAAGGGACAACTGGCTCCTCCCACTCCTCAAGCTCCCCAAGATGGTGGGGTAGCTCATAATGTATTTCAGGATGCTATTGCCATGTTGGCTCATGCTATGGCCAACCATATCAACTAAGGAACCCAAGCTCCTCATGCTCCTACTCCAGCCTCAAAGGTGAGGGATTTTACTAGAATGAACCCACCGGAGTTCCATGGGTCCAAAGTGGATGAGGATCCACAAGAATTCATTTATAAGGTGTATAAGGTGTTGTCTATTATGGGGTTAACTCAGAGGAAAAGGCAAAGTTAGCCACCTATGAACTCAAAGGGGTGGCTTAAATATACTTCACTTGACGGAAGATGGAGAAGTGGAATAATAATGTTATCCTTCGGGAAGATTTCAAGGCGATATTTCTCAATCGGTTCTTTCCTATACAACTAAGGGAGGCCATAATGATTTAATTTATGATCCTTAAGCAAGGTTCCATGAGTGTGAGGGAGTATACCCTCAAGTTCAACCAACTCTCGAAGTATTCCCCACAATTGGTTGTCGAGCTGAGGTCTACAATGAAAAAGTTTATGTCGGGTATGTACAAATTGGTGAATGAGGAGTGTCATACAACCATGTTAATAGATGATATGGACTTTTCCTTCCTCATGACATATGCCAAACAACTAAAGGGTGAGAATTTGAGAAAAGGAATAAGTGGTAAGGCAAGAGGGCCCATTTTGAAGGTAGATTCCGAAGTCCCAAGGGTGGCTGGTTTCATCAAGGCCAAGAGTGTTCCAATGATCCTAATAGAAGGTTTGCCAATGACATCACAAGGGTCCAAGCTAGTAGTGGTGTTGTGCCTAACCCTACATGCCAAAATGTGGTAAAGGCCATAATGGCCTATGTTTGAAGGACACTAATACTTTCTATGGTTGTCGTGATATAGGTCATAAGGTGATAGATTGTCCTCGTAATCAAAATAAGGGTATCGATGGTCGTCCACAAGGACAAGGTGCAAATACGGGTCCTAACGGGAAAGGAGGTCAACTAGGATGTGCCCCAAGGCAAAACTAATTTTATGCTCTTCAAGGGAGACAAGGGGTAGGTAAGGTGCCTGACGTTTTCACCGGTATGTTAAAGTTATTTGACTTTGATGTGTACGCATTGATAGACCTAGGTTCCATTCTTTCTTTTCTTACTCCTTTTGTCACCAAAAAGCTTCATGTTAGCCTCGAATTGTTATGTGAGCCTTATAAAGTTTCTACTGCCATTGGTGCATCCATTGTTGCTAGAAGATTCAATAGAAATTGTCTCATTTTCATTTTGCATAAAATCTTGCCTTTGTGATTTTGTTGAATTAGATATGGTGGATTTTAATGTCATTCATAGGATGGATTGGTTGCATGGATATTATGCTTCTATTGATTATACAACCCATAGGGTCAAATTCCAATTCCCTAATGAACCCCTCCTTGAATGGAAGAGTCATGATGCA
Source organism: Solanum virginianum (assembly GCA_000787875.1). Taxonomy (NCBI): domain Eukaryota; kingdom Viridiplantae; phylum Streptophyta; class Magnoliopsida; order Solanales; family Solanaceae; genus Solanum; species Solanum virginianum. Next base: position 115,773 of record DF357597.1, read on the forward strand.
GTGGTCAAGGGTAGATTCATTTCTTGTATTAAAGCCCAAAAGTTGATTTCTAAGGGTGTCTCTATCATCTTTTGAGGGTTAGGGATGTTGACTCCAAAATCCTTCCTACAGAGTCAGTTCTGGTATCTTTCCCGATGAGCTTCCCAGTGTCCCTCCCGAAAGGGAAATAGATTTTGGCATAAACCTCTTTTCCAATACTTAATCTATTTCTATTCCCCCTTACCGTATAGCCCCGACGTAGTTGAAGGAGTTGAAAAAATAATTGAGGGATTTGTTGGAGAAGGATTTTATAAGGCCTAGTCAATCACATTGGGGTTTAGCGGTGTTGTTTGTGAAGAAGAAGGATGGTGCTCTTAGAATGTGCATTGATTACTGGCAACTTAATAGAGTCACCATAAAGAATAAGTACACTCTAAAAGGATTGATGATATCACGACCCAAGCCTAGGGCCTAGACATGACAAGGCACATGGGGAACCCAAAGGGACCCCAAGCAAGCCTCTTAACATATCATTACACATCTTTGGTCATAGAAGCAATGAAATATCAATAAAGGATTATAAATAGGGATAACCGAGGCTAAGGGACATCTTTCATAGCATAAAACATCATAGATTAAGAGAGTCAAAGCTTATAGCATCAATAAATATCTTGTCCAACAACACCTCTAAACGTAGAACTTAGCAGGGGCCAAGACAAGCAATCGGGCTCATCCTCATAGTCAAAGAATATAATAAAGAAAAAGAGTCTTAATACCTAGCATAAGAACATAGACATTGTCCCTGGAATAGAGGACTTACCAACTAGCTTGAGAGAATTCGTACTAGCCATGTAGATGAGGGTGATGACCAAATGGAGCTCCGGTTCCTACATGGTAACATCACGTAAGAATAGAGTATGCGTTAGTATGTTTGAATGTACTAAGTATGTAGGATGCAATGCAACAGGAGGTAGATATCATAGGTAAAATACATAATCATAAGCAATGAATAGCATACTAATAATATGACATGTATGAATGATACTTGAAGTAAGAAATGCCCATATAGAACATATTACGTGCATAAAAAGAGCATCATTTGGCTAATGGATTTATCACCTCTGAGGTACCAACCCCTCAACTTAGTTATCAAATATACCACCCTCTATCTAGGTGGATGAAGTACCAACCCCTTAATTTGGTTAAAGAGGTATGAACCCATCAATTTTGTTAATGAGGTACCTATCCCTCAATTTGGTTAATGAGGTACCAACCCCTCAAATTCGATTAATAAGGTACCAACCCATCATTTCGGTTAACTTCCATCACTATAGATACTTCTGAAATTCGATTAATAAGGTACCAACACCTCATTTTGGTTAACTTCTATCACTATAGATACTTTCCATGAAATCAACACATGAATACCATACTTTCATCATCATAAAGTCATTCAACTCATATACCATGATCTAAACATTCAACAACTCAAGATACATAATCCGGACATTTTATCAAACACTTGGCGAGAGTGTAATGCTAGTGTAAAACCACGCAATTAAAGAGTGAAATCATGCATGAAATCATGAAGTAAAACAGCCCATCAATACTTGGTAATTCCATCTTGCAAAATATATTGAAACCCCTCATCAAATCCAAGAGAGATCATAGTTCTAAAGCTTAAAACATGCATAATCATAATAAGTAAATCATCTCATGGAATAGACGTAAAAATGAGTAATCATGTTTTTTCAACCAAGCTTTCATAAAATCTCAATATAGTATATGATCATAATCTTTAATGAATAATACTCATAAGCAACACAACTTAAAAATATGTAATTTTCATAGAAATAGAAGATTGGCCTTCATAGGTGAATGGTACCCATGAATGAAACCTGCAAGCAATATACATCAAAAATCATAAGACATACATTGGACCTTCAAGTCCTCAAGAACCCATAACCGGACATTTTATCAAAGACTGAGAGGGTGTGCAGTGCTAGTGTAAAATCATGAAACACAAGACTGTTATTATGCTAGAAAATCCAATGTAAAACCATAAATAGATACGTGGTAACACCCTCAAGCAATATACATCAAAACTTATCACCAAATCTTAAGATACATTAAAGATTCATAGCCCAAAATATAGTAAGACAGTCATAATTTCATAAACCATAACATAGTGTGCAATGATTTTCATAATAAATAGACCCATGTATAATTCATTTTTAAATCATACAAATTTAAGTAAAAGAAAGCTTGGGTATCATGGGTGAAAGAAACTAATGAAAGAAACCCACATACCGTAGCTTTGGAGATGAACTTGATGAAGATTGGAGATGGAGACTTAAAGTTTGAGTGCAATCCTTAAGATCCAGAAAGTGTTTTGAGACTTGAGTTTAGGAGTAAAATATTTGGCCAAGTGTTTGAATGAGTATTGGGAAATGTTTAAAATGACATGAGGGTGAAAAGGGGCTAAGTATAGGTATTTTCACGTTTGGGAACACTTAGGCCCAAAACCCAAAAGCCTTGGACCGAGATAAAAAATCACTGGCAGCAAATTACACAGGTCCGCATCTGGTCCACGACATGGACCTGTCGTGAAGGCAAGATTTATACAGGACCGCGACGGCTGCGCATCGCAGTACCATCGTGGATTGATTCTAGAAATAAAAATTATAAAAAATTAAATTGGTAATCCTTTGCTCTTACATCTAGGTTAGACCCTTTTTCCACTCAAAATGACCCCCTAAATAAGAATATAAAGTTGGATTTTCAATATCGTGTACGAATTTTGAGATATATGAATATTACGATTTTGGACACATTCGAGGAACTTTTTAGGGTAGTTACAATATCTCCCCTTGGGAAAATTCATCTTCGAGTGTAAAAAAGACGTATATGAGATACACAAACATGAAAATTTCAGCCCACATAGAGATGCAACAATGCACTTAAACACCATTTCAAAAAATCTTATCATAAGTGTAAAATCATCATGAACTTGTCAATTTAAACAAGAACATATGCAATGACATGATGGCTGAACATAAGACTTGAGATCATATAATGTATATAGAATAATTCCTTAGGCTTGAGTGGAGTTATCCCTTCTCAGCACATCGGTATAAGACTTTCAACGACTTTGGACCCTCTTCAACCTTTCTCTAATCATGCCAACCTTCTTAAGAACCTCTATAACAAGATCTTGTCCTAACAAGGCCACCTCACCAACCACAAACTACCCAATCGATGATCTATGATGTCTACCATAGAGAGCCTCAAAAGGAGCCATACCAATGATAGAATGATAGTTATTGTTATAGGCAAACTCAATCAACGGAAAATGATCGTCCCAACTACCTTTAAGCTCCAACACACATGCTCTAAGCATATCCTCAAAGGTTTGGATAGGTCTTTTGGCTTGGCCATCCATTTGAGGGTGGAAGACCATAGAAAGCTTAACTCTAATACCAAGACCCCTTTGGAAGGACCTCCAAAAATGTGAGGTAAATTGAGCACTATGGTCTGATATGATAGACAAAGGAATCCCATGCAACCTTACCAAGGCATGGATGTATAACATTATATAATCTTCAGCCCAATATGTAGTCTTAACCGGTAGGAAGTGAGCCGATTTTCTCATCCTATCAATCACAACCCAAATGGAATCAAAATCTTTTCTAGTCTTGGGCAACCCAACCACAAAATCCATATTAATCACCTCCTATTTCCATGTAGGAATCTCTATGCCTTGGGTTAGGCCACCCGACCTTTGATGATTGGTTTTGACTCGTTGAAAACTATGATAACTGAAAATGAATTTAGCAATGTTCCTTTTCATGCCTCCCCACCAATACACCTCTGTTAAATCTCTATACATTTTGATGGAACCAAGGTGGATAGAATAAGAAGAGTTATGATCCTTATCAAGGATATTTTTTATCAAGCCATCAACACATGGTACACACAACCTACCTTGGTGCCTAAGGGCACCATCTCCCCCCAGGAGAAAACCTCCACCATGCCTACTTTCACCACGGCCTTGAATTCTAACAAGGAGGGATCAAGATCTTGTTTTTCCATTACCTCATCAACCAAAGAAGATTTAGAACCATCCACAACAACAACATCACTATCACCAACCTCCTCCAACCTAACCCTCAATCTAGCCAACCAATGCACTTCCCTAGCCATCTCCTTATCACCACCATGAACATGAGCTAGGCTACCCATGGCATTTGCCACCATATTTGCCTTACTCAGATGATAATGCATACTCATATTATAATCTTTAAGAAGTTCTAGCCACCTTCTTTGCCTCAAGTTGGGATCTTTTTGAGTGAAGACATATTGGAGGATCTTATGAGACTTTTTATATCATACCCTTTGCCTCAAGTTGGGATCTTTTTGAGTGAAGACATATTGGAGGATCTTATGATCGGTGAACACATCAACACGCACCACATACAAATAATGTTGCAAAATTTTCAAAGCAAGTACTAAGACGGCAAATTCAAGATCATGAGTAGGATTGTTCTTTTCATGCACTTTGAGTTTCCTAGAAGTATAGGCTATCACCTTAACATTTTGCATTAGCGCACGACCCAAACCAACTCTAGAAGCATCACAATATACCACAATTCTCACAACCCCATCTGGTAGTGACAATATAGGTGCAGACACAAGCTTATATTTCAAGGTTTGGAAGCTCCCCTCACATTCATCGGTCCACACAAATGTAGCCTTTTTTTTGAGTCAATCATTTAATCATCATATCATCATCATATCATCATCATATAGTTATTCAACTCATTAGACATGCATTGGACCTTCAAATCCTCAAGAACCCATAACTGGAAATTTTATCAAATGCTTAGAGGGTGTGTAGTGTTAGTGTAAAACTATGTAATTCAAGTGTGTTGTCATGCTAGAAAATCCATCGTAAAACAATCAAAAGAAACTTGGTAACATCCTCAAGGAATATACATCAAAACGCATCATCAAATCCTAAGATAGATTAAAGATTCATAGCCCAAAACATAGTAAAATAGTCACAATTTCATAAATCCCAACATAGTGTGTAGTGATTTTCATAATAAATAAGACCCATAAGTAAATCATATTTAAATCTTGCAAATTTAAATAAAAAGAAGCTTGGGTATTATGAGAAAAAGGAACCCATGAAAGAAACCCACATACCTTAGCTTTGGAGATGAACTTGATGAAGATTGGAGATGGAGACTTGAAGCTTGAGTGCAATCTTTAACATCTAAAAAAGGGTCTGGCACTTGAATTTGAGAAAAATATAAGACTAAGTGTTTGAGTGAGTATTGACGAAGGTCTTGAATGATATGAGGGTGAAATAAGGCTAAGTATATGTATTTTCACATATGGGAATACTTAGGCCCAAGACTTAAATAGTCTTGGATCGAGATTAAAAATTGGTTAGAACGATATGAGGGTGAAAATGGCTAAGCATAGGTATTTTCACATTTGGGAACACTTATGCCCAAAACCCAAAAGCCTTAGACTGAGATAAAAAAATCACTGGCAGCAAAATACACAAGTCCACTTCTTGTCCTCAACATGGACCTATTGTAAAAGGCAAGATTTACATAGGTCAACAACGGCTGCACATCGTGGTACTGTCATGGATCGATTCTAGAAATAAAAAATTACAAAAAATAAAATTGCTAATCATTTGCTTTTAAATTTGAGTTAGACCCTTTTACCACTCAAAATAACCCTCTGAACAATAATATGAAGTTCGAGTTTTTATATCGTGCATGAATTTTGAGATATATGAAAATTACGATTTTGGGCACTTCCAAGACACATTTTTGGGTACTCTTTGGGGTCTTTATAGGTGTCCTTAGGTACCAAGATAGATTTTGTGTGCCTAGTGTTGATGATTTTAGGAAGAATATTCTAGATAAGGCTTATAATTTGTCCTATTCTTTTCATCCTAGTTCTACAAAGATATATAGAGATTTGAGAGAGGTGCATTTGTGGGGTGGCATGAAGAAAGATATTGCCAAATTCATATTCGGATGTCAGAATTACCAACAAGTAAAAGAAAAAACATCGAAGGATGGGTGGCCTAGCCTATGACATAGATATCTTTACTTGTAAATGGGAAGAGATAAACATGGATTTTGTGATTGGGTTGTCTAAGACTAGAAAGAATTTTGATTCCATTTGAGTTGTGGTTGATAGAATGATAAAGTCGGTTCATTTTCTACCAGTAAAGAATACTAATGGTGCCAAACCAAATTGGACATTCATGAGTTGGTTAGATTGCTTAGGGTGACTTTTTATATCATATCAGATCATTGTGCTTAATTCACTTCTCACTTTTGGAGGTCTTTCCAAAGGGGTCTTGGTATCAAGGTTAAGCTTAGTATGGCCTTTCACCCTCAAATAGATGGCCAAGCTAAAAGAACTGTCCAAACTCTTGAACATCTTCCACTCATTGAATTTGCTTACAATAATCGCTACCACTCAAGCTTTGGTATGACTCTTTTTTAGGCTCTTTATGGTAGGCGTTGTAGATCTCCCATTAGGTGGTTTGAAGTGGGGGAGATCACTTTGCTAGGTCAAGATTTGGTCATGGAAGCCTTGGAGAAGGTCAAGTTGATAAGGGAAAGACTAGAAACAGCCCAAAGTAGACAAAATCCCTATTCCGATGAGAGGAGAAGGGATCTTGAATTTAAGGTTAGTGATTAGGTCTATTTGAAGGTCTTACCCATGAATAGTGTGGTTTGATTTTGGCAAGAAGGGTAAATTGAGCCCAAGGTTTATGGGTCTCTATAAAGTGTTGAGAAGGATTGGTAAGGTGGCCTATGAGTTGGAGTTGCCCATTGACATGAATACTATTCATTCGATTTCCATATATCTATGTTGAGAAAGTATGTGGCTAACCCAAGTGTTATTGTAGCTTTGGGTACTATGGGTGTGGTAGAAGACAATTTGACTTATGAAGAGTTCCCGTAGAAATTTTAGATAGACAAGTAATGGCATTGAGAAACAAGGATGTAACTTCCATCAAGGTTCTTTGGAGAAATCAACAAGTTGAAAGTGCCATATGGGAAGCCAAGGTGGACATAAGAAAATGATATCCATATCGCTTCTACCCTACTCAAGCTAAAGGTACTAATTTAACTCCCCTACATGATTTAAAGTCTTAAATATTAGCCCTTATGACATTTGCATGTATTCATGTTTATGTTCACAGGTTTATGATGACTTTTGACATTTATGTTGAGATGTTTTGAAAATGATGTTGATGTGTGTTTGTTACATTCATGTTTGGCTAAAATCATCATGAAGGGACGAATGTTCCCAAGGGGGAGATATTAAAACACCCCAAAAATGCCCAAAAAATGAGCCTTGAAAATGTCCATAATTATAATTTCCATATATCTCAAAATTCATTCGTGAAATCAAAAATCTGACTTCATATTCTTGATCGGGGGCAATATTGAGTGGGAAATAAGTATAACCCTGATTTTGAGGACCTGTAGAAAAATTTCATTTTTGCCAACTTTTTAATTTCCAGTGTGCATCTGCATTGGCTCTGCGACATGAACCCATCGCGGAGCATTGTTGTGACTTCCTCATTTTTCATGTTTCAGACTAAGGCATTAGGGTCTTGGCCCCATGCCCTCTTATGCATAATAAAACCTATACTTAGCGATTTTTCATCTCTATATCACTCAAAACCATCTCTAAAACTTAAACCAAATATTTCATCCAAATTCATGTGTCCCAAGCTTAATTCCGGATCTGAAGAACTTCATTCAAGATTCAAGTTCTCATTCAAGAATACATCAAGGAAATCCCTAGATTTAAGGTACGTGGGTTTCAACCATTGGGTCCTTTCACCCATGGTGTCCAACCTTTCTTTTTATGGAACTTGCATGTTTTCAAGTTGTATTACTTATGGGTACTATTTATAATTAGCTACAATTACATATTATGTTAGGGTTTTATGAAATGATGATTGAAAATACATGTCTACCTATTTCAAGCTTACACTATGAGATTGTTTGTGTAGTGTGACTATGCATATTTTGAGCTATGAAGTATAATCTATTATGTTGTTCGATAAAGGATTTCAAGCAATCTTGCATGAGAGATTTACTATGTGTTGGTGGGTTGATTTACATTAATTTTTCTCACATGATTTCACTCTTAAATTACATAATTTTGAACTAGCATCAACACCTGCTAAGTGTTTGATAAAATGTCTTGACATGAATTCTTGGGTTATTAATCGTTTATGATATGGTATACAAGATAAGTGACTCTATGATGATTAAGGGATTATATGTATTTTTGAATGCATGAAAAGTATCTATAGTGTTGCAAGTTGACCACACCTTATTGAGGGGGTGACATAACTCAACCACTTTGATGGGGGGTGCTATGCCCATCTACCATGTTGAGGGGTTATACCTTGACCACTTTGATGGGGGTGCTATGCCCATCTACCATGTTAAGGGGTATATACCTTGACCACTATGATGGGGGGGTGACATACCCATCTACCAATTGAGGGGTAGATACCTCAATCACCTTGCAAGGGGGAGATATGCCTTGGATTCCAAGGACAAGTTTGCTTGGTCTATGATGATGGTCTCTTCCTACACATGTAATCTATATTCTCAAGATATATGTTTTACAAGCATGCTTTACTTCAAGCATTGATCATGCATGCCATGTTTTTATTATACCTGTCCCTTGCTTAGAATTATGCATTTTGACTATGTTGCATATCTCTTGTTGAATAGCATCCTACATACTTAGTACATTAAAATGTACTAACGTCTACTCTATGCCTATATGATGTTACTATGTAGAAACCGAAGCTTCTCACGATCATCCTCCATGTGTCTAGTTTTGGCATCTTGAACATAAGCTTTTGGTGAGTCCTCAAGTTTTATGAAACTAGCTATACTACTCTTGCTTTTGTTATCTCTTATGTTGAATATTTGATACTATGAGGTTGAACCCAAAAGGTGTCTTGGCCCCCTCCCAATCTATGTTTAGTGGTGTTGTTTGAATAATTGATGTATCTATGGTTTGATCTTTGACTCTTTGTGCTTTATAAATATCAAGACTTCACTTAGTCTCTTTTTCCCTGGTTTATATTCTTCTTGTTGTTTACTTTGCTTTGCTTGATTGGGTCCCTTCAGGTTCCCATTCACTATGTCACATTTAAGCCCTAGGCTTAGGTCGTGGCAGTTGAGGTGCACAATATCCGTTCTAAGAACTAGGGCCAATTTTGGTAGCCACCATTAATTTAGGCTTTTTGCCTCAGTCAAGGTACACAATGTTTAAGGAAGGACCAGGGCTAAATTCAATATTTTATACTTTATAAGGCTAGGTTGATCAGGTGTTTTCAAAGAATAGGTACATGTTAGGCTCAAACATTAGGAATAACTATATCGTCATTTTGGTTGGTCACTTTTAGGTAAAGTGGACTATTCAAGAACAATGGCCTAAGATCCTCTCCTAATCCAAGTGATCTACAATCTAACTTAGAGTAACAAGGCAAGTTCGAAATTAGCATAAAACAAATGAATGTAGAAAATTAGGCTCACACTTACATGACACTGCATACATTATCAACAAAGGACTCTCAGATCATGCCTTTTATTTCGCTTTACCCTCACTTGTTAGAATAAACATTGTCACACAGCTAAATATGTATGGTTACTATCTAACTATTAATCAAAATTTTTGGTGGGTATTATTTTTCAAACAAAATATAAAAACATGCTATATACCACAAGTATTAGTACTATATGCTACAAAAACTATCTAACCATCCTAAACATGCCGATTCAACAGAAATTAAATATTAAGATGGAAAATGAACATATGCAAGAAAACCCCGGGTTCAAAAATTGGGTAGTCATGGACCCAAGCTACTCAGACTTCACTGAGGCCCACAACTACCCACACCCATCGAAAAATATGTGTATTGTCCTCAATGCACAAAATTAAGACAAAATAACACACAAGGGGTCAAAAACACATACTTGGGCTCCTAAGTGCCAGGGTTCCTTGGGTTGCTTAGCAAGCAATGCCTAATTTATTATTGCAGCACAACTTATAAAAATTTGTTGCTCAGACTTCGCTAATTGCCTAGACTTTACTTTTCAAATAATTTGGATGCTTCATGGACTGATATATATTGAAGACAACTTCTTTATCATTTAATACAAATCTGAGTTAACCAGCATCCATGTCCACTAGGGCTTGCCCAGTGGCTAGGAATGGTCTTCCTATGATAATTGGGACGTCTGAGTTAACATCATAATCTAGGATCACAAAGTCTATGGGGAATATGAATTTCTCAACTTTGACCAGCATATAGTATAATATCTCTATAAGCTTCTTCACTGGACAATTTGTCATTAATAAACGCATGCTAGTTAGAGTAGGGGCTCCTAATCCAATCTTCTTACAGACCACAAGGGGCATCAAATTAATGTTGGCACCTAAATCACATAGTGCCCTTGTGAACACTACATCTTCAATGGTGCGGGGGATGGTGACAGAACCTCGTAGTGATAGCACTGCAATGTTGGAGCTCTTGGGAAAGCTCCTAACTCATAGTACATATTTTAGTAACCAAGTATATTATATACTTCACATACTCTGGCACCTTCTTCAATGCCTCAATAAGAGGGATATTGATGGATAATTGCTTCAGCATATAGTGAAAGTGCTTTAACTTGCCTTCATCCCCTCTCTTTTTGATTCTTTTAGGGAAGATAGGAGGAGGCCTAAGAATAGGCTTCAACCTTTGTGGCATATTAACAGATTCACTTAACCCATCCTTGCCACGATCATCTGTATCCTTTGCCGCAATCGTCTCCTCTCGAATATTTTTCTCATTAATCAAAATAAGAGGATCTATGGTGCTCTTGCCACCCCAAGTAGCAACTGCCATAAACTGCCTTTTATTTTTATGATTTTACACTCTGTTGCTAGGCAATGTACCCCTCTGACACTGATTAAATTGAGTTGACCTTTAACTTAACTATTGTCTAGTTCTTTGATAACCACAGAGCAAGACTCTATTTTCTGACTAAAACTTGAAATCTCTGATTTTATGCCCCTTAAAGTCTCATTCGGTTTCTCAGTCATCTTTAATAGGTGATCAAACATCTCCTTAATTTTGGAACTACTTGCACTTGCCTTACGATTGTGTAGTGGCACATAAGGACCATTTCTGAAGCCCTCTCTGTGACACTAATCTGTATCTCTCTCTGGATCCTTATTTCTATCATAATAACCACCCTGGTTAACCCTATATGCTCTGTCTCTATTAAAGTTCCAACCTTGGTTTCCTTGACCTTATGCCAATAGTCCTAATTAGACACTTAGGTGTTAGTCCCAAATCCCCCCGTCTAAGTAGCAAAAAAATATGTGTCCTTCTCATAGTATGACTTATTTTACATGGGTGCACATGGAGGTTGATGAACCACTGCATTCACTCTCTCTTGGCTCTGCTTCATCATAACCTCCATACCTATGCAAATATGAGCAAGCTATTGCATGATTGCTTCATTGATTCTAGCTTGCTATGGACCTACAATGACAATACATGAACTCTCTATGGATGCTCTATCTTGCTGCCCCTATGCACGATTTATCTTGATGACTCTGTCTATTTGCTCTGCAATCCTTGCAAATGGTTGATCCAAAAACATGCCTCCCATAATATTGTTAGCATAGGCCTGACTGTTCTCACCAAGGGTATGGTAGAAAATCTCCACCACGGCATCATAAACTATCTTGTGGTCAGGAACGCTCCTTAGGCATTTGGTGAACCATTCCCAAGTAGTGCTAATTGAATCACCCAAAAGTAGTTCAAAGTTGTTGATTTGGTCCTTCAACTTGAGCTTCTTCGATCTAGGAAAGTACCTCTGTAAAAGGCCTTTTGCAAGTCTATCCAACTACTTATTAAACTCTGCGGGAGCTTAGATAGCCATAATACAGCATTGGCAGTTAGAGACAATTGGAAGACATGATGTCCACCAGCATCTATAGATAGATTATGTGTTCCCATCACACTCTTGAAGACAAATTCCACATTATGTAGGTGGCTATTAGGATTATTAAAAGGTAAGCCCGCAAATAGCAAATGGTTCTGTAGCATCTGGAGTAAGCCACTAGAGACTGTAAACTTCATATCGGCCGATAGTAGTGGCAACACTATAGCTCCAATCACCTCCACTGCAATAGGATTCAACCTATATTGATTCCATTGGTAAGCACTGGAAATGAACTCCTGAGGCTATGGAACAATGTCCTCCAAAGGAGGTGGGTTCTCATTCCTATCATTATCATTATTATTCCTGTTCAGAGCTGCATTGGCTGCATTGTTGGTGTTATCTTGGGCCATTCTTCTCAATATTTGGTAGATCTCTGGATCAAATAGATTTAAGGGATTTCCTTAACTCTGAGTGTTAGGCATACACTAAACGTGTACCTTGAAAAGAAACAAAAATAATAAACAAAAGTAAAATAAGGGAACTAAGGATTTACACTCGAATTACTAATGAATTCTTGAAATCTAGTCGTATTCCCTAGTAATGGCGCCTAAATCTTGATGTCACCCAAGTTATACCTTCTTTTAAGAGGATAAAGCAGTTGTTGTCAAGATATATAACCTAACCAAGGTTAGGTGCAAATCCACAGGAAATACGTAGACTCAAGAAAATTCACCAATTTGCAGTCCTAATAGTTGACCAACTTATTTCCCCAAGGGGGGTTTACAATAATCAATTAAAACTAACTAATATCACAAGAGAAAAGTCAATAATCTAGAGAAGATAGGGTATTGTATTCCCCATGATTCCCCAACTCAGTATCACCCAATAAACTAATTCTTTTCTAGTTTATAGCATTCAGGATGGTAATTCATATTCATCAAGCCCCTTGATTAATGTGAGAGGTAAATTTGACTATGCGACTTCGCCTATCTCCATAATGTGCATTACTAACCATTACCTATTAGTCCCAATACAACCTCCCCTTGGCCTAGTTTTATTGATTAGATGAGAGCACATTAATCAAATCTTGTTAATTAATCTTTTTTCCCATTCATTACTACCTTGGTCCAGTCAGTAATACTAGGTGAGTTCTAACATTGGCTACCACCAAAAAACATGCAAAACAAAGAGAGTTAATCAACACATGCATATGCACCTTCTAAAAATTATGAATTATCCGGTTTTACTTTGTTAGTTCTTGATGGTTCCCATAACCTTAGCTGTGGATTTAGCTACTCATGCGACATGTACATGCATAGATTATGTATTGAGAATACATAATTGAACACTTATACAATAGAATTAAGAACAAGCAAACAAACTTCAATGAAAATCACAAGCTTCAAGATTGAATTAATTTATGAGTGTTCTTAAAGATACTCCAATATGATCTTAAAATTATTTCTCTTTGAATATTGAGTTCTCTGAATACTAGGTGAAAACATCTAAAAAATAACCAATTTATAATAATTATAATTCAAGTCTTAACCAAAATAGGAGAACTGGTAAGCACACCATACGAAAGGTACTTTACGACCTGTATTAACTTCTATGGCCCATAATTGAGGTCTCATACTCAAATGCTAGAATTTTGGAGTTTACTTCTACGACACTCCTCTAAAACTCATAAAGTGATTTACAACTAGTAGAGGGGGTTTCAAATGGTGACATTCCTACAAGTCCACATCTTTGATCCTCAGTACACGAACATTCTTCTACGACTCGTAAACTCCTCTATGACTCATTTGCATATTCATAAAATAAACATCAAAAAATAACCCCTCACTAGAAATCTTCACAAAACCTCGCTATGGTCCATAAAATGGTGTACGACCTGTAGATGGTCTCATATAATAGCAAAATCCAGCAACTTCTGCAATTTTCCCTAAAATCATGGCCAACCTATAATCCTACAAATCTAAAAACAAAAACATGTAAAACCAACTAACATCACACATCCAAAAATAAAGCCTTCAGGACTCGATATGGCCATTTTGAGTTACCTTTCTAGGATATATTGTCTCGAGCTATGGTATTCGAGTAGACACTCAAAAGATTGAGGTGGTCAAAAACTGGCCCAGACCAATTTCTTCGACTAACATAAAGAGCTACTTAGGGTTAGTAGGCTACTACCACAAATTTGTGGAAGATTTTTGTCCACATCCTCATCGTTGAATAAATTTACTCAAAAGAAGTTCAAGTTCCAATGGTCTAATAAATGTAAAAAGAACAACCGATAGTTGAAAACAAGGTTGACTACTACACCAATTTTGATCTTTCCTAATGGAACAAAGAATTTTATGATATACTATGATGCGTCTAGAGTTGGGTTAGACTATGTGTTGATGGAGTTGGGAAAAGTAATATCTTATGCTTTTAGATAGCTTAAGGTTCATGGGAGGAATTATTCAACCCATTATTTTGAGTTGGGAGAACTAGTGTTTGTTCTTAATATTTGGCGCCAATACTTTTATTGAGTGCATATAGATGTTTTCATTGACCACAAGAGCCTGCAATATGTATTCAACTTGAAAGAGCTTAACTTGAGATAAAGGAGATGACTAGAATTTCTCAAGAATTATGATATGTGCATTTTCTATCACCTAGGTAAAGCTAACATTGTTGCGGCTGCTCTTAGAAGGTGGTCAATGAGTAGTACTGCCCACATTGAGGTAGGAAAGAATATTTGGCTAAGAAAGTGCATAGATTAGCCTGATTAGGAGTTCAACTTTAAGAGTATAATGAAGGTGGAGTTAATATTCAGAATGGGTCTATATTATCTCTAGTGGCAGAGGTAAAAGAGAAGTAAGGCCAAGATCTAATTCTACTTCAGTTGAAGGAATTTGTCCATAAACAAAGGGTGATGATTTTTTCCAAAGGGGGAGATGGTGTGTTGAGATACCTAAGTAGATTGTGTGTTTCGAATGTTGATGGTGTTCGAGGTAGTATTATAGTTAAAGCCCACAACTCTAGGTAATTGATTCACCATGACGCTACCAAAATATACCATGACTTGAGAAAAGTGTATTGGCGGAGCGGAATGAAGAGGGATATTGCTGAGTTTGTCTATAAATGACTATATTGTCCATAGGTTAAAGTCAAGCATCAAAGGCCATGTAGATTGGCTCAAAACATTTAGATTCCTAAATAGAAGTGGGAGATGTTCAATATCGACTTCATTACTGGTTTATCGAGGTCTTGAAAGCACAATGATTCGATATGGGTGAGTTGACGCCTACTTTTTCTCGGCCTTAACCTTTTTTTATGTTATTCAATTAATTAAGAATTTTTTTAAAAACTCATATTCTTTGTTATATGCATAAGTTTATTTATAGTTTTTACCCAATAAATTGTATTTTTGGCATTCATAATTTAAAAAATTATTATTATTATTATTATTTACTCACTTATGGCATTTATCTCTTGTTTTACTAAAGTTTAAACGAAAATTTTTATAAGTTGTTATATCTTATCGCAAATAATGTCTGATTGTCTTTGAGAATAAATTATAATTAGTGATTTAATAATATATGTTTACTTAATAATTTAATAATTACTTATTTTATGTGTTATGATAGAATTTCATTTTAACTCCATTAATTTCAAATTTCAAATTTTAAACATAGTCAAATCTTTTCATATTCCTAAAATCCTCCTAAATATGTATTTTCTTTAGATGGAAGCGTATAATTTCTTCCCAAAATTCCTCCCTAATATTATTTCCTTATTTTTATACCTCCTCCTCACATTTCACTTTCAAGAAATCAGCCCAAAAGGCATTTTGCTTCCTTTGGGATACAATCCCAATGTCTCTTTTTCTCATTTCTTTACTCTTCTTTCCCATGTTCTTATTTATAAAATTCCCTCTTCATAAAAGTCAATGGAAGCAACTAATAGAACTTTCAACCTCTTTTTTATAAGCACTTTTTATCCTCTACTTGGGGAGAGAAGAATAAATACTCACATACACACTCACATCAAGACACATACATGAGAAGGGCTTCTCCACTATGTTGAAAAGAAGGAATGATTTCGCTTGGAGTTTAACCACGATGAGTGAAGGAGTCAACTCTCTATTTGGAGTTGTGTTTAAGAGGCCGCACGTGGAACAGGGCTAACTTGGAGCGTTCATCAACGTCTTTTATCACTCCAACCCAACAAATGGTCATTCGTACACCCTAATTCTTTGTAGTTTTTGTGTCATTGAAAAATTATACCATGTAGTATTAGGTCACTTATTTAAATTTATTCTTGGTGAAAGTATAGTATATATTTAATAGAGCTTCTTGAGTATTAATTTGATTGAAGAATATTATGCTTAGTATTTTCTTTTAATTTTATCATGGTGGTTCTTTTGTTAATCTTGTTAGAAATATGAATGTTTATTATATGGAAAACATACTTCGTTTAATTGTAGACATGTAATCTGTTTATTTATTTTTTAATCTTACCCAATTATATATCCATGTCTTTAAAATAAATATGTTGTATGGTATGCTATATAGAATATTACTTATTATCTATGAACTAGGAAAAAGAGTGCATAATGTGGAAACTTTTATTTTTCTCAAATGATTTAAGTCTTTTTTATTTATCTAGATATGATTTTCCATTGAAGTATTCTAGATTCCATAAATGTAGGAAAAAGTTTAAAATTGATACAGAAAAGTGTGTATTTTTTGTAGCTTGCACAATTCATTTTTAACACTAGTTGATAGAGCTGTCCATTTTGAATAAGATAGTTCATTGTATTGTCTTGAACTCTAAACAATTATGAGTTTTTCTTTTATATTCTTGTATTAAGAATGTTTAAACATGTTAAAAGATTTATCTTCACCAAATAGTGAAACAACCCGAAAAAGTGCCCAAAAATTTACCTCGAAAGTGCCTATAATTGTAATTTCTATATATCTCAAAATCAATGAGTGATATCGAAAATCCGAGTTCATATTCATGATCAAGGGGGAAAATTGAGTGGGATATGCATCTAACCCCAATTTTAGAGCAACCGTATCAAAATTTGAAATTCCAAAAAATGCAATTTCAAGAGACGATCTGCACTCTTTGCACGACGTGGCCAAATCACGAACCTAGGTATTTTTTGGATAGTTTTTGTTGTTCAGTCCATGGCCTTTGGGTCTAGGGCCTAAGTCTTTCCATGCATAAAAACACCGATACTTAGTCATTTTCAACCTCATATCATACAAGACACTCCCCAAAACCTTCTCAAACGCTTAGACAAATATTTCACTCAAAATCAAGGGTCACAAACTCATTTCGGATCTTAAGAAATTCACTCAAGCTTCAAGTTCTTATCTCAATCTTCATCAAGGAATTATGTAAAGTTGAGGTATATGGGTTTCAACCATTGGGTCCTTTCATCCATGGTGCCCAAGCTTCCTTTTTACATGAATTGCATGTTTCTAAGTTGATTTAATTATGGGTCTTACTTTTTATGAATTTGACTATGAACTATGTCGGGGTTTCAAGGGGGACTGTTTAAGCATATTTTGAGCTATGAATCTTAGATCTATTTTGAGAATTGATTAAGCATTTCAATGTATATTGCTTGAGGAGATTTACTTGATGTTTTTTTCGCATGATTTCACTCTCGATTTGGTTGGTTTTTTACTAGCATTGCACACCTACCAAGTATTTGATAAAATTTACAATTTTTGATTCTTGCCTTATTCATTATGTATTGCATGACCTATGACTTGAATGACTTTATGATGATGAAAGGAAGGTATATATATGTTGATTTCATGAAAAGTATCTATAGTGTTGCAAGTTGACCATACCTTGTTGAGGGGGTGCTATGCCTCAATAACCATTGATGGTAGGGTATGACAACCATCAACCAATTTAAGGGGTTGATACCTCAAACACCATGGATGGTAGGGTGGTACAACCATCAACCAATTAAGGGGTTGATACCTCAATCACCATTGATTGTAGGGTGTGACAATAATCATCCAATTAGGGGGGTTGATACTTCAATAACCATGGATAGTAAGGTGCGACAACCTTCAACCGATTGAGTGGTTGATACCTCAATCTCCTCTCCAAGAGGGTGGTAGGTCTTGGACTCCATAATGATGGTCTCTTACTACACATGTCATATGCTCTATACAAGCATGTTTTACTACAAGCATCATTCATGCATGTAATATTACTAATATATTATCTCTTGCCTGTGATTATGCATTTTGATTATGTTGTTTATCTGTTGTTGCATTAGATCATACATACTTAGTACATTCAAACGTACTAACATATATTCTATGCCTATATGATGTTACCATGTAGGTACCATAGCTTCTTGCGATCATCCTACTCGTGGCTAGTTTTGACATCTTGAAGATAACTTGTGGTGAGTCCTCATGAGGGACATTAGCCTATTACTCTCTTGCTAATGTTATTTCTTTATGATGAACAATTTGATACCAAAAGGGTAAGCTCGAAAAATTTGTCTTGGCCCCTGCCC
>DF357596.1:0-18423 GCA_000787875.1 Solanum virginianum
CATCATCATATAGTCATTCAACTCATAAGACATGCATAGGACCTTCAATTCCTCAAGATGCCATAACCGGACATTTTATCAAAACACTTGGCAGGTGTGTAATGCTAGTGTAAAACTATCCAATTCAATAGTAAAATTATGTAAGAAAACATGAAGTAAAATAGCCCATCAATACTTGGTAATACCATCCTGCAAAATACATGGAAACCCCTCATCAAATCCTAAGAGAGATCGCGGTTCTAAAGCTTAAAACATGCATAATCATAATAGGTAAATCATCTCATGATATATACTTAAAAATGAGTAATCATCCTTAAATGAGTAATCATCCATTTTCAATCAAACTTTCATAAAATCCCAATACAGTATATGGTCATAATATCTAATAAATAATACCCATAAGCAACATAACTTGGAAACATGTAATTTTCATAATACAGTATATGGTCATAATATCTAATAAATAATACCCATAAGCAACATAACTTGGAAACATGTAATTTTCATAGAAATGAAAAATTGGGCTTCATGGTTGAAAGGTACCCATGAATGAAACCCACTTACCTTAGACCTTGAATTTCTTGAAATTAAGTTGTGAAAGACTTGAAGTTTGGAAGTGGGTCTTGCAATCCAAAGCTTCCTCTTGAATTTCCTTGAATTTGTATTGGGGTTTTGATAGAGGCTCTTGAGAGAATTTGAGAGCGTATTCCAATTGAGAGGAGTGAATTTGATCTTTAGGAATAGAGTTTGGTGTTTAGGAGGTGTTAAGATAGCATAGGAATTCCAAAAATACAAATAAAAATGGCTAAATTTACGGAACGCCATTAATGAGATGGAATTTGGCAAAAACCCGTATATACCCCTACACATACAAGTTCTACAAAACCCTTATAGTGCAAACCAAGGCCTACCACCTGTTTGGATAGGCACATGAGGTACAAACCCTTTGATGAGCTTAATGGAGTACAAACTCCACAACAAGGTTGATGGAGTATAAACCCCCTAACAAGGTTGATAGGTACAAATCCCCAATAAGGTTGATGGGTACAGACCCCCAAAAAGGTTACCCTGGACTACCACCCCCTAAATTAGGCAATCGAGGTACAAAGCCCTCAATAGGTTACCCGGACCTACAACTCCCCCAGCTAGGCTTGGTCATCCCCTACACTATAGAGATAATATCATATACGTATACACTTCTTCCATCATAATATACATACATTCTTTCTCATAATCATTCCATCATTATTCCATCGTCATTCCATCATTATTCCATCATTATATAGTCATTCAACTAATAAGACATGCATAGGACATTCAATTCCTTAAGATGCCATAACCGGACATTTTACCAAAACACTTGGCAAGTGTGTAATGCTAGTGTAAAACCATCCAATTCAATAGTAAAATTATATAAGAAAACTTGAAGAAAAATAGCCCACCAATACTTGGTAATACCATCCTGAAAAATACATGGAAACCCCTCATCAAATCCCAAGAGAGATCGCGGTTCTAAAGCTTAAAACATGAATAGGTAAATCATCTCATGATATATACTTAAAAATGAGTAATCATGCATTTTCAATCAAACTTTCATAAAATCCCAATATAGTATGTGGTCATAATCTCTAATAAATAATACCCATAAGCAACATAACTTGGAAACATGTAATTTTCATAGAAATGAAAGATTGGGCTTCATGGTGAAAGGTACCCATGAATGAAACCCACATACCTTAGACCTTGAATTTCTTGAAATTAAGTTGTGAAAAACATGAAGTTTGAAAGTGGGTCTTGGAATCCAAAGCTTCCTCTTGAATTTCCTTTAATTTGTATTGGAGTTTTGATAGATGCTCTTGAGAGAATTTGAGAGCGCATTCCAATTGAGATGAGTGAATTTGATCTTTAGGAATAGGGTTAGGTCTTTAGGAGATGTTGAGATAGCATAGGAATTCCAAAAGTACAAATAGAAATGGCTAAATTTATGGAACGCTATTAATGAGATGGAATTTGGCAGAAACTGTATATACCCCTACATATACAAGTTTTACAAAACCCTTATAGTGCAAACCAAGGCCTACCACCTCTTTGGATAGGCACATGAGGTACAAACCCTTTGATGAGGTTGATGGAGTACAAACCCCACAACTAGGTTGATGGAGTACAAACCCCCTAACAAGGTTGATGGGTACAAATCCCCAACAAGGTTGATGGGTACAGACCTCCAACAAGGTTACCCTGGCCTACCACCACCTGAATTAGGCAATTGAGGTACAAACCCTTCAATAGGTTACTGGACCTATAACTCCCCCAGCTAGGCTTGGTCATCCCCTACACTATAGAGATAATATCATATACGTATACACTCCTTTCATCATAATATACATACATTCCTTCTCATCATCATTCCATCATTATTCCATCATCATTCCATCATTATTCCATCATCATATAGTCATTCAACTCATAAGACATACATAGGACCTTCAATTCCTCAAGATGCCATAACCGGACATTTTATCAAAACACTTGGCAGGTGTGTAATGCTAGTGTAAAACTATCCAATTCAATAGTAAAATTATGCACAAGATGCCATAATCGGACATTTTATCTTGGCAGGTGTGTAATGCTAGTGTAAAACCATCCAATTCAATAGTAAAATTATGTAAGAAAACTTGAAGTAGAATAGCCCACCAATACATGGTAATACCATCCTGCAAAATACACGGAAACCCTTCATCAAATCCCAAGAGAGATCGCGGTTCTAAAGCTTAAAACATGCATAATCATAATAGGTAAATCATCTCATGATATATACTTAAACATGAGTAATCATGTATTTTCAATCAAACTTTCATAAAATCCCAATATAGTATATGGTCATAATATCTAATAAATAATACCCATAAGCAACATAACTTGGAAACATGTAATTTTCATAGAAATGAAAGATTGGCCTTCATTGGTGAAAGGTACCCACGAATGAAACCCACATACCTTAGACCTTGAATTTCTTGAAATTAAGTTGTGAAAGACTTGATGTTTGGAAGTGGATCTTGGAATCCAATGCTTTCTCTTGATTTTCCTTGAATTTGTATGGGAGTTTTGATGGAGGCTCTTGAAAAAATTTGAGAGTGTATTCCAATTGGGAGGAGTGAATTTGATCTTTAGGAATAGGGATAGGTCTTTGTTTGGAAGTTGGTTTTGGAATCCAAAGCTTCCTCTTGAATTTCCTTGAATTTGTATTGGGGTTTTGATAGAGGCTCTTGAGAGAATTTGAGAGCGTATTCCAATTGAGCGGAGTGAATTTGATCTTTAGGAATAGAGTTTGGTGTTTAGGAGGTGTTAAGATAGCATAGGAATTCCAAAAATACAAATAAAAATGGCTAAATTTACGGACGGAGTGAATTTGATCTTTAGGAATAGGGTTAGGTCTTTAGGATGTGTTAAGATAGCATAGGAATTCCAAAAATACAAATAGAAATGGCTAAATTTACGGAATGCCATTAATGAAATGGAATTTGGCAAAAACCCGTTTATACCCCTACACATACAAGTTCTACAAAAATGGGCATAACATCTTCGTCTGAATTCTAAATAAGGTGAAACTAAGTGTGTTGGAAAGATAATTCAAAGAGTTGTGATTTGGTAGGTCGTAGGTTACCCAGTACTTTGTGTGCTAAGAGATATTTTATTTTAAAATTGACTCTTCTACCGGTACTTGTGCAAAACTTGGCCAACAAAAATTCATATGAACTTGGCTTGATGTAGGGGATGTGTGATCGTCTTAAATAACATAAGTAAGCTTTACTTAGATTTGAATGAGAGCTTAAAGCCTAAATGATTTTCTTGAGATCTGAAAGTAAGTTTGGGGCACTTGAATTGGGTGAAATATTTGTCTAAGTGTTTGAATGAGTGTTGGGGAATGTCTTGTGTGATATGAAGGTGAAATATGGCTAAGTATAGGTATTTTCATACATGGTGAAACATAGGCCCAAGACCCAAAATTCTTGGACCGAACAAGAAAAACAACACACAAAATGAACTGGGGCACAAAAACCTTATTGGAATGTGAATTTTAGGAAATTGAAATTGTGATTCATTTTCTCTGAAATTATGGTTAGACCCATTCCCCACACCATCTGACCCGCTGAACTAGAATATGAAGTTGGATTTTCGATATCACACACTAATTTTGAGTTATGTAGAAATTATGATTCCGGTCACTTCCGAGGCACATCTTTGAGCACTTTTTGGGGTCGATACAATATCTCCCCCTTGGGAACATTCATCCCGAATGTCAAAGAAACGTATAAGAGAAGAGTAATCATAAAGAGATTAGCCCAACAAGAATGCAATAACACACTTAAAACACCATTTCAAAATCTCAATATAAGTGTTAAAATCACCATGATCTTTCTCAATATAACCATGAATGCATGCAATGTCATACGGGCTGGAACATAAGACATGGAAACCATGAAAGGAATTGAAGTGTTATCATAAGCTTGAATAAAATAAAGAGGTATGAATATTGCTCCTCTATGCCCATTTTGGCTCCCCGAGAGATACTATTAACTTGATCATTCTCCAAATGGGCCTTGACAAACACTACGCCCTCACAAATCAACCTCTACTCATATCCACCCATCTTCTCCACCACACCACCACATAAGTCGACTCATCCTCCACAGTTTCCATAACCTCAAGAATCCTATAACACATGAATCACCAACACATCTCCTCAATCTTAGAAATATGAAGAACTGGATGAACCATATCTGTATCCAAAGGTACTTCCTTTTAGTATGCAACCATACTAACCTTCCTCAACACCCTATGAAGACCCACAAACCATGAATTGAATTACCACTTTACCAGGGCAAACCACAGGTTTCATGAGCAAACCTTTCAATTAGCCGTCAATAACTAACTATGAATTCAAGCAGTCTTCTTCTCACTTCAACATAGGACTTTTGATGACTTAGTGTTGTCACCAACCTTTCCCTAATCAACATTACATTCTCCATAGCATCCATAACCATATTTGGAACCAATAAGGCCATTTCTCCTGCTTCAAACCACCCAATCGATGATCTACAATGCCTACCATAGAGAGCCTCAAAAGGAGCCTTACTGATACTAGAATGATAGTTATTGTCATAGGAAAACTCAATCAATGGTAGATGATCACCCCAAAATACAAGCCCTAAACAGATCCTCAAGTGTTTGGATAGTTCTTTCAACTTCGCCATACTAAGTCTAACTCTTGTACCAAGGCCCCATTTAAAAGACCTCTAAAAGTGAAGTAAATTGAGTAGCACAATCCGATATAATAGGCAAGGGCACCCCATGCAATCTCACCAATTCATGAATGTATAATTTAGCATACTATTCGACATCATAAGTAGTCTTAACCGATAAAATGTGAGCCAATTTATCATCCTATCAATCGCAACCCACATGGAAT
This sequence comes from Solanum virginianum, assembly GCA_000787875.1. NCBI lineage: Eukaryota > Viridiplantae > Streptophyta > Magnoliopsida > Solanales > Solanaceae > Solanum > Solanum virginianum. The sequence goes on from DF357596.1 coordinate 5,471, forward strand.
CAAAACCCTTTCTAGTCTTGGGCAACCCAACCATAAAATCCATATTAATCACCTCCCACTTCAAAGTAGGAATCTCCATGTCTTTAGTTAGGCCACCCACCCTTTGATATTCGTCTTTAAGTTGTTGACAACTATGACAACCAGAACAAAATTTGGCAATGTCCCTCTTCATGCTTCCCTACCAACACACATCTCTCAAATCTCTATACATTGGGTAGAACTGAGGTGAATAGAATAAGAAGGACTATGGGCCTCATCAAGGATTTTCTCCCTCAAATCATCAATACAAGGCACACACAAACAACCTTGGTACCTCAGGGTACTATCTCACCCTTGGGATAAAACCTCCACCTTACCATCCCTTACCAATGCCTTCAATCCCAACAACGCGAGGTCAAGATCTTGCTTAACTTTTACCTCATCAACCATTGAAGATTTAGAACCATCAACATAATAACACCACCATCGTCATGTGATAGGCTACCATAGGCACTCTAATCAAAGCATCGCCATAATACTAGCCTTATCGAGATGATAATGCACACTCACATCATAATTCTTAAGAAGTTCTAACCACCTCCTTGTCTCAAGCTAAGATCCTTCGAGTGAATGCATATTGGAGACTGTAGTGAATGGTAAACGTATCAACATGCACCCCATATAACCAATGACACCAAATTTCAAAGCAAAACCACAACTTCAGGTGAATGCATATTGGAGCTCTAGTGAATGGTAAACACATCAACATGCACCCCATATAACCAATGACACCAAATTTTAAAGCAAAACCACGACAGCCAACTCAAGGTCATAGATAGGATAATCATTCTCACACATCTCAAATAATCTAAAAGCATAGGCTGCCACCTAACCATCTTGCATCAATCACAACTCAACCAATCCAGGAGACATCACAACACAACAAACCCTTCCACCCCCTTTCGGTTAAGACAAGATAAGAGCGGATATAAGCTTATCTCTCAAGATTTAGAAATTCTTTTCACACTCAACGGTCACACAAACTTAGCCTTTCTTTGGGTCAACTTAGTCATGGGAAAGGCAATAGAAGAGAACTTATTCACATACCTCCGATAGTAACCTGCTAAGCCCAAGAAGCTCCTAATATCTAATAGAGTCAATGGTCTAGGCTGGTTTTTATTCACATACACCCACTTAAGATCAACCTTAAAACCATCCCTCGACACCACATGACTAAGAGAGGTAACTTCCTTTAACTAAAATTCACACTTCACATACTTATCATACAACTCCTCTTATCCCAGGATTTGAAACACTACCCCAAATGGTTCACAAGCTCAAAATAATTCAATACTTCATCACTAGCGACTATTATAATCATAACAAGGTAGGGACTAAAGACCACATTCATGAAACACATAGACATAACCAAGCATAAGTCAAACCAAAATGCACTACCCCAAATTCAAACTATCGGGAAGGACTTCACTAACCCCTTGATCACCAAATTCACCTCAATAGAAATGACCTAGGTTCAACACCCCTAACTCTTATAAGATGATAAATGCAACCCTTACAGATCAATTGTACCTTAAGAGGAGAAATGGATTTACCCCTAGATAACACCCTACAAGCCCCCACTCAAAGACGGACTTAATAGGGAATCAGAATTTAACTCTACAGGCCCTACATTCGATAGTGATATAACACCAACACAACTCATCCATCCCAAGCATAGCATCAAAATCCACCACACTAACCCAATAAGCCACAAGACAAGACCAAATGCGATATGAACATGGAACAACACCTATAAACTTTCAAACAACAATAGGCTCGCCAACATAATAGACACCAAAGAGAGTTTGGGACACACATGAACCCCATTAGTAACAAAAAAATAATAAAAGAAATAGTGGCACACTGACCCATCAATGCAAACACATCAAAGCCAAAAGAAGTTTCAACATACTAGTAGCAACATCGGGCACCTTATCCCCTTCTTGAGCCACTTGATCAAGATGACCACCTTGATCTAAAGGTCAACCACCTTTACACTTCCTTCAAAAATATGGAAAATTTATTAGCTTGTGAACAACTTTACTATACCCATACTAAGCATTGGTCTTCCTCAAGCATAGGCCACCATGGTACTTTCCACACCTTTGACACTTAGGATTAGTCATCCCACTAATAACTTCTTCACTCTTATTGTGTTTACAAGGAAAATCCTTCACCATATGACCCAACTCTCCACAACCATAACAAGCGTCAGTACCTCTCAAGCATGGGCCATCGTAGGCCCTAACAAATTTTGGGCACCTAGCATAAGGCACCACACTACCTTTATCTTTGAAACCTTGTTACTTTCCTTCAATACGGGCCCTCTTGGCCTCATCGCCTCTCCTCTTACAAATTGGAGTTTTGGGAGCACTCACTTGTTGATCGAGGTGAGTTACCAACTTTGTCGCTGCTTTGGCCAATATCCATAAAGCATTGTGAACCTCCGCCTTTCTCATATCATAATCCTAAGTAGCTTAAGAGATATCCTGTAATGTGACCATTAGGGATTAGCAATAAGCCATAGGGGACATAACTCTATCACACAACATAGATCATAAAGAAGTAAAACATTTCCTAGAATGCCTCATAGCCTCCTATTCATAGTCGTGGTGAATCAACACGGTGTGTTGGACACGTAGGAACTAACAACCAAGTCCTCTAATACCATCTTAGTTATGCCACGAACCTAGGGCCTAAACGTGACCAACGAATAGGGAACCCAAAGGAACCCCAAACAAGTCTCATGACATATCATTAGACATCAAGTCTCATGGCATATCATTAGACATACTTGATCGCGAAAGCAATTAAAATGACAATAAGAGATAAGCATAAATAAGAGGAATTGGGACTAAAGGTAAATTTCCATATTAGAAGCATCAAGAAATGAGAGAGTCAAGGCTCATCGGATAGATACATAATATGTCTAACAACACATCTAAACCTTAGATACTTTGCGGGGGCCAAGTCAAGCAACCGGGCTCACCCTCAAAATAATGACAATAGGTAGTCCAAACATATAAAACATAGTCTAAAAATAAGCTTAAGAGAAGAAAGATATTGTCCCTAGACTTGAGGACTCACCATAAGCTAACTTGGACAATCCATCTAGCCACATGGAGAATCAATAGGAGCTCTGATTCTTACATGGTGATATCATGTAGATAATAGAGCATGCAGCAGTACATTTGAATGTACTAAGTTTGTAGGCTGCAATGTAATAAGAGATAGGCATCATAGGGAAAATGCATAATCATAAACAATAGATAGCATACTAACAATATGCCATGTATGATTGATGATTGAAGTAAAATCATACTTATATGGAACATAAAATGAGTGTAAGGAGTGACCATTATAGTGCAAGCTAAGGCCTACCACCCCCTTGGCTAGGCGCATGAGGTACAAACACCTTTAGGAGGTTGATAGAGTACAAGCCACCCAACAAGCAAGATGGAGTACACACCCCCCAACAAGATTAGTAGGTACAAACCCTAACAAGGTTAATGGGTACAAACCCCCAACAAGGTTATCTGGGCTAACCAACCCCTAAATTATGTGATCGAGGTACAAATAACTCAATAAGTTACTCGGGCCTAGAATCCCCCGAGCTAGGATTGGTCATCCCCTACACTATAGAGATAGTATCATATACATATACACTTCTTTCATCATCATATGCATACATTCCTTCTCATTATCATTTTATCATCATTCCATCATTATTCCATCATGATATAGTCATTCAACTCATAAGACAAACATAGGACCTTCAATTCCTCTAGATACCATAATCGGACATTTTATCAAACACTTGGCAGGTATGTAATGCTGGTGTAAAACCATGCAATTCAAAATTGAAATAAAGCAAGAAAACTTGAAGTAAAATATCCTACCAATACTTGGTAATACTATCTTGCAAAATATATAGAAACCCCTCATCAAATCCTAAGAGAGATCACAGTTCTAAAGCTAAAAACATGCATAATCATAATAGATAAATCATCTCATGATATTGACTTAAAAATGAGTAATCATTTATTTTTAACCAAAATTTCATAAAATCCCAGTATAGTATATGGTCATAATCTCTAATGAATAACACCCATAAGCAACATAACTTAGAAACATGTAATTATCATAGAAATGAAAGATTGGACTTCATGGGTGAAAGGTACCCATGAATGAAATCAACATACCTTAGACCTTGAATTTCTTAAAATTAAGTTGTAAAAGACTTGATGTTTGGAAGTGGGTCTTGGAATCCAAAGCTTGCTTTTGAGTTTATTGAATTTGTATTGGGTTTTTTATGGAGGCTCATGAGAGAATTTGAGAGTGCATTTAAATTGGGAGGAGTGAATTTGATCTTTAGGAATAGTGTTAGATCTTTAGGAGGTACAAAGATAGCATAGGAATTCTAAAAATTACAATAGAAATGGCTAAATTTACGGAATGCCATTAATGAGATGGAATTTTGCAAAAACCCGTATATACCCCTACACATACAAGTTCTAAAAATATGGGCATAACTTCTTCATCCGAACACTAAATAAGATGAAACCAAGTTCATTCGAAAGTTAAATCAAAGAGCTTAGATTTGGTAGATTGTGGGCCACTCAGTTCTTTGTGCGCTTAAAGATATGTCCCTTTAAAATTGACCCTCCTATCGGTACTTGTGCAAAACTTGGCCAACGAAAATTCCTTTGAACGTGGCTTGATGTAAGGAACCCACGATGTTCTTAAATGACATAAGTATGCTTGACTTAGATTTTAATGAGAGCTGGAAGCTTGAATGAGTTTCTTGAGATCCAAAATTGAGTTGGGGCCACTTGAATTGGGTGAAATATTTGTGTAAGTGTTTGAATGAATATTGGGGAATATCTTCTGTGATATGAGGGTGAAATATGGCTAACTATAGGTATTTTCACGTATGAGAACACTTAGGTCCAAGACCCAAAAGTCTTGGACCAAAAAAGAAAAATAGCACAAAAAATGAACTGAGGCTTGCCCTTGATGTGTCGCACCATGAGCGCGAAAATCTCACTGGAAAGTGAATTTTGGGAAAATAAAATTGTTATTTGTTTGCTCTAAAATTGGATTTAGACCTATTTCCCACTCCATATGACCCCCTGAACAAGAATATAAAGTTAGATTTGAGATATCACACACGGATTTTGAGATATGTAGAAATTATGATTCTGAGCACTTTTGAGGCACATTTTCTAGCACTTTTGGGGTTGTTACACTTTGGTTAGGTAACCACCGACTCCTCCACGTCGTTAATGGCTACCCAACTCAACTGCAGTTATTGAAGTTCATGTGACTCATCTGGAATATAATGGTGCAACATTGATATAAGGCAAATAGGATTTATAGAAGAATATGCTAGAAGAAGAGCTAACTCATATGCCACAGGTCTGACCCATGTCAAAATCTCGAAAGGTCCAATATATCTCAAACTAAGCTTAACCCACTAAATAACTCCTATTACCCCTTCTTAAGGGTGATATTCTTAAAGATCCGCTATCACAGACCTCAGAACACCCTGAAACTCCAATCTAAAATGTGCAGGGATTCTAATCTAAACTCATAGTAAACAATAAATCCAATAATCATAAGCCTGCTTCAATAAATAAAAAATATAACAACTCATCGGCATGTCACTGAAAATCAGTGTAGAGATCTCTATGGGATCCTTAAAACTCAATCACTCATAAAATCAGCTCAATCAACTAAAATGTAATAGGAATAGAATAGGCCATGTATAAGTGGCCTCAACATACCAACAAATGTCCAAACAATCATAATCAACCCTAACTATAGCCATACTCCCCATATACTAATTTTACCCTACTTCCTATTTCTTTACACAAGAAATGCCCACAAATCCACCATAAGTGGGTTCCCAGCTAATGGGTTCTAAAACAATTATAGGCAATAGCTAATGTAATCATATTCCCCCATAGGTACCTTGGTGTAATGACCCTCAAGGTTATTTTTGTGATTCTACAAATATTTTATTAGTTTAAACTTTTGTATAGTGACCTTGAGCTATTTGCAATGTCTTGACACTGATTGTGCGGTCGTTGGGTGAATCGTTTGACAATTATACAACTCTTTGAGTTAAATGAGAGATTACAATCATAAAATAAATTTTTAGCTAATCACTTAGTAAATAGCCTCGGAGCTAAATTCTAATGGTTCCACAAGTTTCAGAATGGCCAAATTAGACTATAAGCATATTTGGTACAATTATGTTGAGTTTTGTAAATTTAGCTTGGGAATGGGTCAATAGTTGACTTAAGTCAACATCCTTGGGAAATGTGCTCCAAATTGAAATTCTAACTACATCGTTGGAACTAGAACATCAAGTTTGGTGTAGAAAGACCTTTCATTTTGTTCTTGAGGCTTTTGAGTGTGTTTTGGTCTCTTTGATAGATTTTGATACTGGAAAATGAGACCCACATTGGAATAAAACAAGCTCTGATGGGAATTTTGACTACATCGTTGAATCCAGACTGTTGTTTCTGATTAAATTTCATATATGAATTATATTTTTCAGACTTAAAATAAGGCCAGAGCACCAAAATTAAGTTTGAGCAGTGCTGTAAAACTAAAGGTGGTACCGACGAGGCCCAACCAGGAGTTGCCATGTGGTAGAGGTGGTGAATAGTGCATATATATCCAAAATTATTCTAGAATTTGCAAAATGAAGAAACAAATTTTGAACATGATGTTTCCTTAATGTTTTATCTAGTTTGGGCAATTCAAAAGGCTAAGTTGTGTATTTTGTTCGAGAGGAACACCATGGGTGATTCAGAAATTGATTTTCGCACATTATTTATGGTATAATTTGACATTTTCCTATTGTGTATTGAATACATTTTTTGAAAACTTTGACATGTGATTTCTTATCCATTTTGAGCCCGATATTGGTAAAATTTGGGTCTATTCCATGTATTCTTATGAGGCGCACATTGTGACAATGTCAAAATTTAATTAACAGAGCTCCGTTTGCACAAAAATACAATTGTAGCTATGGTTTGTGTTGTGCTTTTTTGCAAATATTTGGAAAATGATATCTCGATCGTTTCTTATCAGAATTGGATGAAATTTAGATCTAAATTGTACTACTTTTTGAGACTTATGTTGTGATATGCTCAGATTCTATTAATTGAACTATGTTTTGGAGAAATATATATTGTTTTTTTGTTTGTTTCTTATTGTTTCAATCATCAGTTTTTGCTTAATTATTGGCTATAAAATCAGGGTGACGTAGAGATTCTTTTATGGGAGTTTCTTTGCCATTCGGGGCATAGATACTATTTTCTCTATTTTAGTCATAATTCACCTATTCTCCCCTGGTTTCTCAAGATATCATAGTCAAAATGGCTTTATTGATACTATGACTCTTTTTTTTTATAGTTGAGCAACATTTGAAGGTCATCAGGGAGGAAGAACTAGCATGGATTGATCAGAAGAACATGGATTCACCTTTCAGGTAGGCAAGGCTTTCCTTACCTCTAGACTGACCTGAAATACATGTATATTGGGAGCCTATTTGTGGTTGGAAATCCTGAGTAAGATATGTATACATATCGTGAGGCTTATTATTAGTTATAGGGGATATATCTCACCATTATGTATATTATCAGACTATCTGGCCCTGGCTGACTGCCTTCACAGAAGGCCAGGTCAAGAAGAAAGTTTGAGGCCTTGTTTGAATTATAGGGGTTTGAGGCCTCGTGTGATGCTGATTACTTGATGGGTCAAGGACCCGGTTGATTACGTATGGATCCAAACACCTATACACACCCATATTGTATGTGGATGTACCTTCTAGGCTTATAAAGGTCCAGTTAGTGTAAAAGCATAGACACAAAGGTATTACACCCACGCACATATCGACCCCTGATATTGAGAGTTGGGTTTCATGGTGGTTCCGTGGCTTTCGTGATGAATCGATCAGTTAGATTATGTGTGGTTTTACCTTTTGGGCTTATGGAAGTCGACATGCTAGCATAGATATTAGGGCCTTGCACCAGTGTACATCAGTATGTCTCAGTTGAGTAACAGTTGTGGTTTGGGCCTGTCGTGTTTCTTCAGTTAGTATCATTGTACACCTCTTGCGTTGGTTTTCTTGGGATTTGATGATTCTTCAAACATGCTTACTCTTTGATCAAAGTTCTGATTTGCGACATTTACTATAGTTCTCTATATTTGAGCCTTCTAAATTTACAGTATTTCACTCAGTTGGTCAATGATGCCTACTGGGTTCCTGTTATCAGTACTCACCTCTACATTTTTACATCCTTCTATGGTGCAAGTCCAGGTACTAGCTACAGTCGCTGAGTTAAGGGTTCGCAGATGATTCAAACACATTGACTTAGCAACTTTGGATATTTTGCAGTCTCCTTCTATTTTGATGACCGTCTTTTGTATTCAGACATTGGCCTTATAGATGTAGTTTGGATTTATATGTGTAGATTATTATTCTGATTATGTATGTAGATAAATATATTATATTTTGAGTCTATAGTAGCTTTGTACAAGTGACTTCCAGGTCCTGGGATAAGTTGTTGTAAGATTATTTTGTATGCATTTAGCTATTGTTATGCTTAGCTATTTGAACAGGCAATGAGGGTTTTGGGTTGACTTAATTGTACGTGGGATCTAACAGGTGCCATCATGACCTAAAAGGTTGAGTTGTGATATGTGGTCCCTCTCCTTTATTGTTCAGTTAGTCAATCACAATAGCAATAGCAATAGCAATAGCAATCATAAGTGGGGTAAATAGTCAAAACACTATCCCTAATATATAGATTATTGACATAACAATCATTAGTAACCTCAACCCGATAGCAAATATTGAGGAATGGAACAAATAATTAACATACTAGTCATTCGTACTATGGAAAACCATCAGACTTTCGCAAGTACAGTAGATACCTGATATACCAACTTCTGGTAGGATTCCTTATACATTCTTCCGCATACATGCATATAGATCACACTCATAGTCTCGGTCTTCAGTAGCTATCATCACTAGTCATAAGCAAAATACTATGACCAAGGGAAGTAGAACAACCCTAATCAACTCCTGCCCGTTCTGAGCTAGATATTGAGAATTACCATGAGTTACCATTATCCAGTTTATAGCTAGCCTCTATAGTCCAACCTGACAAATATCATCTAAACTGACCAAGACCCAGCAATTCGAGCATCCATAAAACCACTATAGTAATATGGCATGTAACATATCAAACCCTAGCAAGTATGGCCCTCAACAGGTCTATCCTAACAAATGCGACCAACACACCCAAGTCATCAGATCCATGATACAACGAGGGCATTAATCAACCCAACAGACATGATTAGCAACTCACAATAGCCATAATGAGTCCGTGGCAATCTCAAAAATATCTTCTAACCTGGTCCTCAGTTGATGGAAGTCTAACCTCTATAGTAAAAGCAATCTCTCTCTGGCAATAACCTGGCGAATCTGCAGGAATATATCTAAGAACTCACAACTATTAGAATCGGCTCTGCCATAGAAGCCTCACACATCACATCTCAACCATGGGCTAGGCATGCCACCCATTCAGTTAGTATGACATTTGAGCGGGAATATAGAGCATAATCTCAATTAGTGTATGACTAACATACCTTTACCACAATATTGAAGATATATCAGGCATAGCCAGGGTAACAATCCCCGCATAATTATCTACCATAATTTGTTGAGGAGCAAATCAATTCGTACACAAGATAATGTTAGAGTAAAGCATAACTAGCAATATCAAGTCTGCCTGAGTATCAAAACCCTAAAGAGTAAGCATACATGACCTATATACCTGATCCCCCACTAAGGACCATACCTAAATCGAGGATAAAAGAGGCACAGGACTCACACCCAAGCAAGAAGAAAAATAAATAGATACAAACATATAAGATGGTAGAACCTAGAGAAAATAAACATGATGCTGGAAGCTAGCACAAAATAATAATACCTGTTGCGGACTCATCTAAAGCCTCGGCTCTACCTGAGTTAGGGGATTGCAAGAATGACCCTGTTGGCCTCTATCTTTGGTATAACCTCAACCCCTAGCTCTACTTCCCCCAATGATACCTTGGGGACCCTACTAGTCCTGCTGAGAATTCTTTTAATCCGCTCTGCGCTCATATCGATCATCACTATGAGTCAGATCTAGCCCTTTGGCCCTAATGGTTGGTGGGGAAGCAAACCTAGTAGCCCGCAAAACTATATGTCCTACCCCATACTTCAAACAATCTCTGAACAAATGGTCTAGTGATCCACACTCAAAATAACCACGAGCGGCTCGTGAATCTAAGTAACCTACTTTACTTTCTAGGAACTCCCTACACTAATGTATAATGCTCTACAGTCATAACAATATGGGAAAGCTTGTGCTTTATTGCATCGGTTATAGTGACTGGTATCATCTACCTCTAAGACCTTAGAACTCTGACCAGGTTAATAAAATGTCCCTGCCTGAAAGTGATGTCGCTCAACCCCGCTACTCAAAGGATGTAAGGGCGGTCATCATCAGCATAATAACCCAACTGAGAGGTTGGGGTCGAATCCCATAGGGCAGTGTAGTTCACATATATAAATGGTTCGTTAAACTAAGAAATTGAAGGATCTAGGGGTTGTAATAATGGAATGCAAGAATCAAACTACACGATATCAGATTAACAAGTTAATCAGCAAATTAGGGAAGATATTGGGGATGTGAAAATATGGAAATTGACCTACCAGCTGGGTCTCAGTATTTGACTAAATGAATTGATAATGAGTGAAAGGCTAGGTTGCCTGTAACTGATTTTCAGCTATGATACATGAGTTTTTCATAGGATTTCGACTATGATATCATACATAGACCGCAGAGGACACATTTGGCCTAATAAGTCTCAGCAAAACCCTTATTACCATGGCAATTGAATCTATGGTTGTGGACTTCATCTAAAATCCAAAGAGGTTTCTGGCCATTATGTATATTCAACCCTCTAATCATTTCGACTAAAGCAACAATTAGAGATCTAAAGTAAACCCCAAGGTTGCAACCTTGAAATTTTAGATTAAACATATGAATGGATGTAAATTCACTCAAATCAGTTGAAAATAAGTCAAAATATTAAAGACCCAATAAATAAATCAAGAACTCATATCAATAGCACACCTAATATGGGGGTTTTAGCCTCACATGCTAGAAATTAAAGATTGAATACCAAATATAGCAACTACAGTGATGGGTAACAAGGTTGAAAGGATAATAGTTTATTATCACCAGCCAATCTACTCAAATTTTGCTTCCCTAATGCTTGAAAATCCTATCAACCCTTGCACTCAAAAGAAGGAAGGTTCTATGTACTACTCCTTCTATAAAACTAAGAAGAATAATATGATATGTATAATGTCCTTTCTAATGTGCTTATATAGTCTATGCAAATGTTTGAGAGTTTGTGCTGCGAATTGCCATTTGGCGGTCACGACCAACTATCGCCAAACACATTGGGATGTGCTGAATATTTACTTGACTGCTTTCCTTTACATCTTTATAAGGCTTTTTCTTCTACAATATTAGAAAATGGTTCTTCACGCTACCAATACAATTCTGTGATTTGCCCAAGTTCCTATCACATCACCTTCTTATCAAGGTTTTAGGGCTTTGAGTATAACTTTATGTGGTCTCTTGTGCCATTTGGTGGTGTGGGGAATATGATTTATGACATCAATTTTGACCATATTCCCGACTTGAGCTTGATCCTTGGTTGCTGCAATGCTAGGTGATCTATTTGAGATTTCAATGGATCGCCGATTGTATAGGTGAGCTTTTCTCTGCCTTTTTGCACTTTTTATCCCTTTCAAAGATTTTGCTAAGTATTGTTCATTTGTGCACTTTTAATCCTATATCCTGAAATAACACATGCATATTCATTAGATATTGGAAATAATAGCACACTAAGGACAGTATTTCTTTGCAAGCTAGACCCCAAATGAGTCTAAGTGGACTCATCAAAAACCTTGATGGTGGTCTGTCCCTCGATCCCTTGAATTCAGACCGGTATCCGCTGAAATCTCCTAGCCCTCTGTCATGCCCCAAATCCTATTAAGGCGGACTGGGACCCATTGCCGATAAGGCCCAGGAAAACCAACCTGTACCTATGCGCTTTCTATATGCATTATAAGGAATTCCACCTTCAGTATGCCTTTAAGTGAGTAGATAGCACTAGCAAGCCAAAAGGAAAAGTATATGACTAGGCCGTTGGGGCCATGCTGTCTGAAGTATAAAACTATGCCCACATTTTAATTTACATAGTCTACAAAGCCTCTAAATAATGACAAGTATCTGACAAGGGTCGAGACAGGCCCCGCCTTGACTAACTGTATAATACAAAAATATAAACTCTAGACATGCAAAGTTTCAAAGCAACCTAGAGCTTGGTGACCACAACTGGATATCTTGTACTCCTACTGGGGAGATCTACTAGCACCTGTACTTGCAGTATGAAATGCAGGTCCCTCGTAAGAGTTGTCAGTATGAGATAATGTACTGAATATGTAAGGCAGGAAACACTGTATATGAAATAACAACTCAAATGAAACTTTGTATAGTATGGGATAATGTACTGAATATATAAGGTGGAAAACATTGTATATGAAATAACAACTCAAATGAAACTTATGTACTGATGTGTGATAAGAGACCACCTTTAGTTACTTTGTGGGATCATATGCCTTATGTCCTTTACATCATGTTACCTTTACTATGAAATCTGTGCACAGTATATAATATGAAAGACCCAGCTGATCAGGGGTAAACTATATCGGGTTCGTCCCTATGCTAGGCTAGTGTTCTAGCCCCCTCGGGCTGCCCCCCGTGATAGGA
>DF357596.1:37273-52805 GCA_000787875.1 Solanum virginianum
AAAACCTACTCACAATCCCAGACAATAGCCCACTAAACCCAAGAGGCTTCTATTACCTGAAAGTCAAGGTCATCACCTTCGTCTTACTAAAGTCCACCTTAATACCATCACCCGACACCACGCAACCTAGGAAGGCAACCTCTTACCACCAAAATTCCCATCTCACCCACTTATCACCCAAGTTTCTTCCTTAAACTCGTAGTACTAGCCTTAAATGATTCATATGTACCACCTCATAAGGGAACGAACCACATAATCATCACCAAGACCACCATAAACCTATTAGGATAAGGGCTAGAGATCATACACACAAGACTTATAGGCATACCTGGTGTACTAGTCAAACCCAAGGACATTACCCCAAAATTCAAAATATCTGAAGGGATATTCAAGGTCTCATCTATCATTAACGACAATTCTATAAACAACCAACTTAGGTTCAACACCTCCATTTCTAACAAGATGAAAAATGCAGCCCCTTAGAGACATATTGCACCTCAAGTCAAGAATGGACCTACCGCTCTTGCTACCACTTGACAACCTCCCATCCATGAAGACACAACATGCATGCAACCATTCCCTTCCTATAATGACATCCAAATCTACCATGCCAAATCCAACAACCACAAAGCAAGACCTAATGCAATACAACCCCGGATCACATCTATGAACCTCCTAGGAACAATATACCCAACAAAAGGATATACAACAAAATTCCACACAACACCTTGGGCACATAAGAAGCCCCACTAGCAACCAAAAGAACAGAAAAGAAATAGTGAAACTCAGATCCAGCAAAATCAAAACCTTCAACTCACCTTTCTTTGAATTTCTCTTTGAAGCGGCATGATCAACTAGAAAAGCAAGGAACATTCGTTAGAGGGGAAAGCACTATCTCACTTCTAAAGAATGACATAAACCATGAAGAAGGGAAATATTTCCTAAAACGTCTCATAGCCTCCTACTCATAGTTGTGGTGGATAACATAACCATGAATAAGACTCTAATCAACACGGTATGTTGGACTCTGAGGATCTAACAACCTAGTGCTTTGATACCAACTTTCTCATGACCCAAGCCTAGGGCATAGACGTGACCGATGAATGAAGAACCTGAAGGAATACCAAATAAACCTCATAGCAAATCATTATATATCCTTAATTGCAGAATAATTAAATGACATTTGAAGAATGGAAATAAGGGAAAAGGGGACTAAGGGAGAACTTATCATAACATAAATCCAAGGGATAATAGAATCACCTTATGGCATAAATACATAGCTTTGTCCAACAATACCTCTACTACATTGATAATGGCGGGCGCCAAGACATACGATTGGGCTCACCCTCATAGTCATAAGTAAATGATGAAGTAAAGAGAATCTTAATACATAGTGTGAGAGAATAGTCCTTGTCCCTGGAATGGAGGACTCACCAAAGGCTAACTTGAACAATCCATATAGCCGCAAGAATAATCAATAGAAGCTCCATTCCCTACATTGTGACATCATGTAGGCAAGAGTATGCATTAGTATGTTTGAATGTACTAAGTATATGGCATACAAGGTATCAACCCCTCAATTGGTTATGGTCAACTCATCACACTACTAATACTTTTCATGAAATCAGTATATATATGCCATCCTTTCATCATAATCCAAAATGCATAACGATAGGCAATAGGTATAATATAGCAATATGACATGTATGATCAATGCATAAGTAAAACATGCTTAAGTAAATCATGTTTATATAAGATATCATACGTAAAGAAGAGACCAAGCTAGCTTTCCAACCTTGGTTGGTTGATGATGGTCAGACCCTAATCATCCTAGGTAATGAACTATAAACCCCTCACATGGTTGATGTTGGTCACACCCTAATCATCCTAAGTGGTGAAGTATAAACCCCTCACATAGTTGATGAGTACAAACCCCCAACTTAATTAATGATTGTCACACCCTAATCATCCTAGGTGGTGAAGTACTAACCCCTCACATGGTTGATGAGTACAAACCCCAAACTCGGTTGATGATGGTCACACCCCAATCATCCTTGGTGGTGAAGTACTAACCCCTAACATGGTTGATGAGTACAAACCCTCACCTCAGTTGAGTATAGTCTAATGCAACACTTTATATAGAATTTATCATATACATAAGCTCATTCTATTAATATATGATCAATCATATCATGCGTCATGCTTTGGACCTTTAATTGCTCAAGAAACCATAACCGAACATTTTATCAAACATTTGGCAGGTGTACAATGGGGGTATAAGACCATGCAATTTAAAGATAAAATCATGTAAGAAAATTAGTGGTAAAAACTTTAATCAACACCTTACAACACCCCAAGACATTCACATCAAAAACCCTCATCAATTCCAACATTAGATCTAGGATTTGAAGCTCAAAACATGCTAAAACAACTATACTTTCATTAACTAAAATCACTGTGCAGTGAATTTCTTAATATACAAGACCTATGTAATATTAACTTTAAATTATGCAATATTAAGTAAAAGAGGGTTTAGACACCATGGGTGAAAGGACCCAATGGTTCAACACCACATACCTTATCTTTGGAGAGGTTCTTCAAGAAGTCTTTAATGGAGACTTGAAGCTTGAGTGAAATCCTTGAAGAAATCCTTAAGATTGGTAGTCTAAATGTTTGAGTGAGTTTTTGGGAATATTTAGGATGATATGAGGGTTAAATAAGGCTATGTATATGTATTTTCAAGTGTCAAAAACCATAGGCCCAATACTTAAAAGTCTTGGACCAAAGTTAAGAGAAAATAAGACCAAAACGGACTGCTCATTGGAAATTAAATTTTTTGCACGGGCGAGTTTTACAAAAATGGGCACAAATCCTTCATCTGACCTCGGAATGAGGTGAAACAAGTGTGTTGGAAAGCTAATTGAAAGGGAATTCAGCTGGTAGGTTGTGGACCACCCAGTTCTTTGTGTGCTAAGAGATATGCCCCGTCAAAGTGGACCCTCTTAGATAGCGTATTTTGTGATTATTGAATTTTGATATGGTTGCTCTAAAATTTAGGTTAGACCCTATTCCCACTTAACTTGACTCCCTAAACAAGAATATAAAATCAGATTTTCAAAATAACAAATGAATTTTTAGATATATGAAAAACAAGATTCAAAGCACTTCTGAGGCACGTTGTTCGAGCACTTTTTTTGGGTCATTTCAACATTTATGGGTTAGTCACTTCTCTAAGATTGATATTCGGTTTAATTTTTGTCCCTAAGTAAGGATGAGGGTAGGAGATATCCCTAAGTATCTTTTGGGAGTAGGCGTGAGCTTTATTAGCATTGGTGAGTTATTTGGCTGACTTATGCACTGGCTATGATTATGGGTTTCATGAATAGGGTCTTAAAACCCTACCTTAGCATGTTTGTGGTGGTCTACAGTAATGAAGTATTGATTTATTTAGAGCTTATGAATCATTTAGGGGTAGTGTTGCAAGTCTTAGGAGTATGAGAGATCGTTTGCTTACCATGATAGGTGCAAGTTGGGGATAACAAGAGGGTGGTTAGAACTCCTTAAGGATTATGATATAAGTGTGTATTATATGTCCTCGTTGAGGCTAATGTTGTGGTTGATGCTCTAAGTGGGGTGTTTATGGGTAGCCAAGCATATATGGATGAGGGTGACAAAGAGGTGACTTGAGAGGTCCATCGGTTGGCTAGATTGGGGGGTTAGGTTGGAGAAAGTTGAGCATCGTGGTGTAGTATTCCTGATGGTTCCAAATCTTCTTTAGTTGAGGAGGTCTAGTTTAAGCAAGGCCTTGATTCCACCTTATTAGAGTTTGAAGTTTTAGGTTGAAAGATGGTAGAGTGGAGGTTATCTCCCAAGGAAGAGATGGTGGTTCGTGGAAACAAGTGGAATAGATATAGTTGAGGTTGACAAATAAGTTATGGTTGTGAGTCTTTTTAGAGTATAGAGAAAGTTGGTAAGGTTGCATATGGTTAGGATTTTCCTAGGGATATGATTATGGTTTGGTCGGTTCTTCATGTTTCTAGGTTGACAAGATGTATTGGTGGCCCTAGTACTATAGAACTATTTGAGACGGTGGGTAATGTGGAGGATAGGTTGACTTAGGAGAAGGTCCCAGTGGAGGTGTAGATAGATGAATGAAGAAGTTGACTAATATTGATGTGGTGTTCGTCAAGGCCCTTTAGGTGGAGTCGTCTATTCGTATGTGTCTCACGGGGAGCCGGTACGAGCATGGAGAAGCAATATATGTATCTCTTTCATTCTATATAAACTTATAATAACACATGAAGTCCATTTCTATGGTTCCAAGTCTTAGGTTTCAGCCCTATCACATTCATATGAATCCATGTTTACGTTGGCAGGTTTATAATGATTTTACACTTATGTTAACATTTTAAAAATGGTGTTTAAAGTGTATTGTTGCACTCGTGTTATGGCTGATCTACTTATGACTACTCTTCTCTTGTATATTTCTTTGACATTCGAGGATGATTGTTCCCCAGGGGGAGATATTGAAATAACCCCAAAAAGTGCCTAAAATGTGCCTCGGAATGCCCAAAATTTTAAATTCTATATATCTCAAAATTCATGCGTGATATCAAAAAATTGACTTCATATTCCTGTTTAGGGGGTCAAAATTAGGGGAAATAGTGTCTAACCTTGATTTAAAAGCAAGTGGATAGCAATTTCAATTTTCTAAAAATCATTTATCTAGTGTCTGTCAGCAATGGTATCGCGACGCACCTATATCGTGGACATGTGTTGATTCAATCTCCATATGTAGTTTCTACCCAGTTATTTTTCTATGCGGTTCAAGACTTTTGAGTCTTGGCCCAAAATGTTCCCAAACTTGTTTTACCTATACTTAACCTTATTTCACCCTCATATCATCTTAAACATTCCCCAATACTCACTCAAACACTTAGCCATATTTTCTCTCCCAAATTTAAGTCTCAAACCCTCATCTAAGCTAAGGTTTTCCTTCAAGGTTCTTCTTCAAGCTTCAAGTCTCTATCTCCAATCTTCACCAAGTTCATCTCAAAGCTAAGATATGTGACTTTCTTTCATGGGCTCCTTTCACCCATTATACCCAAACCTCCTTTTACTCAAATTGCATGATTTAAAGTTGATTTACAAATGGATCTTGCTTATTATAAAATTCACTGCATACTATGTTAAAGCTATGTAAAGTCGTGACTATTTTGCTATTTTTGGGTTCTAAATCTTGGATCTATTGTAAGATTTGATGAGGGGTTTTGATGTATATTGCTTGAGGGTGTTGCAAGGTGTTGATTGAGGGTCTTACAATGGATTTTTCTGCGTGATTTCATCTCTATATTTCATTATTTTATACTAGCATTACACGCCCACTATATGTTTGACAAAATGTCTGGATGTGGTTTCTTGAGGAATTGAAGGTCCAAAGCATGTCTTAAAATTTTGAAAATGGTGTTTAAAGTGTATGTTGCACTCATGTTGGGGCTGATCTACTTATGATTACTCTTCTCTTATATGTTTCTTTGACATTCGAGGATGATTGTTCCCTAGGGGGAGATATTGAAACAACCTCAAAAAGTGCCCGAAAATGTGCCTCGGAATGCCCAAAATTTTAAATTCTATATATCTCAAAATCCATGCGTGATATCAAAAATTTGACTTCATATTCATGTTTAGGGGGTCAAAATTAGGGGAAATAGGGTCTAACCCCGATTTAAGAGCAAGTGGATAGCAATTTCAATTTTCTAAAAATTGTTTATCTAGTGTCTGTCAGCAATGGTACCGCGATGCGCCTTCATCGCGGACATGTGTTGATTCAATCTCCATATGTAGTTTCTGCCCAGTTATTTTTCTATGCGGTCCAAGACTTTTGGGTCTTTGGCCTAAATGTTCCCAAACATGTTTTTACCTATACTTAACCTTATTTCAACCTCATATCATCTTAAACATTCCCCAATACTCACTCAAACACTTAGCCATATTTTCTCTCCCAAATTCTAGTCTCCCAAATTCAAGTCTCTTACCCCCTTTGTTGCAAAAAGTTCTATGTTGACCCCAAATTGTTACATGAGTCACATAAGGTATCTACTCCTATTGATGCATCTATTATTGCTAGATAAGTTTATGGAAGTTGTCCTATTTGCATCTTGTATAGAATATTTCCTTGTGATCTTATTGAGTTAGACATGATTGATTTTGATATTATTCTTGTGATGGATTGGTTGCATACATACTATGTTTCTATTGATTATAGAACCCATAGGGTTAAATTCTAATATTCAAATGAACCCGTCCTTGAGTCGAAGTGTGAAGATGTGGTGGTCAAGGGTAGATTTATCTCTTGCATTAAAGCCTGTAAGTTGATCTCTAAGGGGTGTATTTACCATCTTGTGAGGGTTAGGGATGTGGAGTCTAAAGTCCTTCCCATAGAGTCATTTTCAGTTATAAATGAGTTTCTTGATTTCTTCCCAAATGACCTTCTCGGTATTCCTCCCAAAATGGAAATAGATATTGGCATAGACCTCCTCCCCGATACTCAACCCATTTCTATTCCCCCTTACCATATAGCCACTATGGAGTTGAAGGAGCTACTGAGCGACTTGTTGGAGAAGGGGTTCATTAGGCCTAGCCAATCACCTTGGGGCACACTGGTGTTGTTTGTGAAAAAGAAGGATGGGTCCCTTAGGATGTGTATTGACTACCAGCAACTCAATAGGGTCACCATCAAGAATAGATATCCTCCTACAAGGGGTGATGATTTATTTGACCAATTGCAAGGGGCTAGCCACGTTTCTAAGATTAATAGATATCCTCTTCCAAGAATTGATGATTTGTTTGACCAATTGCAAGGGGTTAGCCATTTCTCTAAAATTGTCTTCGGTCTGAGTATCCTCAAGTGAAGGTGTGGGACTATGACATTCCGAAGAACGCTTTATGGACTAGGTATGGGCATTATGAATTTGTGGTGATGTCTTTTAAGTTGACCAATGCACCGACCATCTTTATGGATCTTATGAATAGGGTCTCCAAACCCTACCTTGATTCTTTTGTTGTGGTATTCATTGATGATATTTTGATCTATTCTCATGGTGAGGAGGAGCATAAGGCTCATTTGAGGGTTGTGTTGCAAAGATTGAGGGAGCAGGAGCAGAAATTGTATGTTAAATATGAAAAGTGTGAATTTTGGTTGATGGAGGTTTCCTTCCTGGGACATGTGGTGTCGGGGGATGGTATTAAGGTGGATCCTAAGAAGACCGATGTGATTACAAATTGGCCTAGACCATTGACCCCGTCGGACATTAGGAGCTTCTTGATCTTAGCAGGCTATTATTAGAGGTTTTTGAATGGGTTCTTTTCTATTGCTTCCCCTATGATGCATAGCATGGAATATAGCTAACAATTAGTCTCTCAAGGTATTACACTATTCGCACCACACTACTTATACAGATAGACAAGCATTAAGATAAGTATATGTACTATTTGTGTGGCAAAATCTTACATTCAACACTCAACAAGTGCATTTACAACTTGACAGTGCTAAAACACAGCTAGTATAACAGATACAACTATTAAAATGCCCAAAATAGTGGCCACAATCCCAAATCATCAAGTACAACCTATACTCAAGAATCCCAACCATACACAGACATATATCATATATTTCAACTATGTTTAGGGGAAGGAGAGCCTCAATCAAAACATAATCATAGCATGGGTACCAAGCAACCAGAATCATATCGAATATACCATAGGTACCAGTATCAGTAGGCCGAACAAGGCAAATCAACACTTAAATAGATAACATACGAACTCAAGTAGCTTCAACTCTTAACTTACCTCAGTCATTCTTCATCTCACGTTTACAACCCTTACCAAAAACATATACAGTTCACACAATAATAATACCAGCTCACATAATAGATATAGATAATACTAATTCCAAGTGATAATTCTAGCATCAACAACATATATACATATCTTACTCAGAACTTCCTATAGTAAACAGGCTCCTAGATACATATATTTCAGCTCAGTCTAGAGGTAAAAAAATCCTAGCATACTAGGAAGGCAACTCTACGCACTCTGAATCAGTCATGCGAGCTTTACCCTTCTTGACTACTTCCAAATATCGCTTAGCTTTCAAAGCATGAATCACAATATAATTATGACAACTTTGGTTGTAATATCTCAAGATAGGGGAGAAAATGCGTTAGTTATGACTAAAACAAAGAAAAAATAAGCCCTAAGCCCCAAATACTGAACCAACCGATGTTCACACTCTAACAGTAAAGCAGTCGCATTCAAGTTTAAACCTAACCAGACGTTAGGGTCTAATCCACATGGAATACAAGGCTTGACCATCTTGATCCACTTATAACCATTTCAAGCATTGATCACTATGTTCTATAGAATGGGGGTTTTTACAATTCAAAATGAAGAAAAAAATAAATACTACACTACTAATGCTAGAAGACAATCAAATTGAGGGACAATATGAAAAATGTGTTCCCCATGATTCATTGAATCAATTACCCTAGACAACATGACTCTAATCAGGACATTACATGCAGGATGGTAATTTAGGTTCTTCTAGCCCTCTTGTGAAGGTGAAGGTCGAATTTCACCATGGTGCTTGGTCGGCAACCATATTGTGCAACCTAACCATTACCCATTATCCCAGTCAATCTCCCCTTAGTCTAGATTAGTTGATTAGATGAGAACACATCAATCAAACCATGTCATCTACATCCCTTTTCCTATTCATCACTACCTTGGTCAGGATCATGATAGTAGGCGAAGTTTGGTATTGGCCACTACCAAACAATATTCAAAATGAAAGGAAGTAGACAATACATGCAAATACCGAATCAAAGAAATGCATAAAATTTAGGTTATTTCAAGCCAACTCCTCAGGGTTCCCACAACTCCAAGTCATGGATTCTTAGCTACTCAGAGCTAAGGCAAAATCACTAACAATGAATGTAAAATACATGGTTGAGAGATTACCCCAAAACAATAAAGAACCAAAAACACCTTGATGTTGAAACCACAAGCTTGGATTAATGGAAGTTTAATACAAGTGATTTCAAATCCCCCAAAATGGGACTTCAAAATTAAAATACTAAAATCTACACTAAACCCTAGAAATGTTCTCTAAGAATATTCAAAGTGTCGAATCTCCTCTTCAAAAACCCTATCATTAATTATTCATACTATTTACAAAAAGGCCCTAAAAATAAAATAGAAAATACAGCTGGCAGCAGGTACAGTTCGCAGTTACGACTTGTAGGGTGGCCTACGAATTATAGTCGAGCTTTCGTAGTCAACACTTTGCGTTATGGGCTTGAATGCTATGATCCATTGCTATGAGTCGTGGTCTGATCTACGACTCATAGTGTCTTCTTATAGTCCCCAGCTGCAGTTCTCGGTCCAAATTTTGCCAACACTATTTCAGGTGACGAGACCCCTTTTTACAAGTCATAGTGAGACATACGACTCGTAGGATGGACTAGTATAGCTGACCTTCACTTTTCAAATTCCTAATTTTGGACATTATTTCCTGCTACGAGGGCACACTATGACTCGTAGCTTAGGCTATGACTCGTAGGGTGGCTCATATGTCCTGTACTTCATTAAAACTAGTAATTTTCTCCCAAAATCATACCAACCTGTATTTTCTGCAAGAACAACACAAAAACCATAAAAATTTGCATTAAGAACGTGCAAAATCCCTTGTTTTAGGCATCAAATATGCTATATTTTGATAGCACATCAACACCCTCAACTTAGAATTGTTGCTTGTCCTCAAGTGATGAATCAATTTAAATAGAAATTGAGAAACACATAGCAACTATCCTAATGGCGTATACATCAGTTAATTCCAACTTAGGTACCTACTTCTCATTTTCAAAACCTGATTGAATAACCACCAAGCAACCAAGACATAATGATGCATCTAACAATCCAACTATGACAAGTGAAGGAGTATCAACAATTCACCATCACTAAACAAGTCATATGCCAATCATGTCATGCAAATGCCCTCAAAGAAAAGAAGTCCCTCCATCTCACTCAAAATACATTCAAAGATCAAAGACTATACAAGTATCCTCAATCTCACAAATGAAATTCATGCATAATAACCAACACCATAGGCTTGCTGATATACTCATACTCTGGACTGTTATCTAGTTGGATTAGGATCACTTTAGGAATTTATAGGCTTATAAAGTAGGCTCATAGGACTTTGGTATAGAATTTTAGGCAAGGAGTGACTAAAAGTTGTCCTTGAACCATATTTTTCAACACTTCTGCCTCCACAACGGAGCCATTTTCATTATGTCCTCCCTTATTCTTCATTTTTAAGTTTCTCGGGTGCTTTCTTTTCCTTTTTTCAATTGTGCCTCATTTTCAAACTCATTTTGCTATTCTTTACAGTTCAAGGTAGCTTTTCTTTCTTTTTTCTCTCATCCGGCACATGATTTCCTCTTCTTTCTTTCTCTCCCAACAAACCACCTCATTTTCATTACTTTATCACAACAAAGGCCACCCTCAACTTAGGCTTTTAACTTGAGGTGAAATACACAATATAAATTCCTCAAACTAGGGTCACTTTTTGTAGCCACCCTCAACTTAGGCTATTTGCCTCCATCAAGGTTCACATGTTCAAGGATAAACCAGGACCAACATCATGGTATTTCACAAAAAAAAGGTTGGGCTAGCTAGGTTTCAAGAAAGAACAGGTATATGTAAAGCTCAACATTTTGAACAAGGGATTGAACCACTACATTTTGTAGGTTGTTTAGGTAAAATTAGACTAACTTAAAGAATAATGGCCTAAATTCCTTTCCTAATCAACCACATCTCTAATCCAGTCTTAGAGTAACAAGGTAATTTCTGAATCAGTACACAATGCATTAATATGACAAAATAAGATCACACACATAGCATTGCATACACAATCAACATAGACTCACAGGTCATGCTTCAAGCATCAACTTGCCATCTCTTCATCAGAACAAACATTGCCAAATCAATCATATGCAAGATTACAATGGTAACCAACAATCCCAAAAATTTTGAGGGTACCCAATTTTTCAAAATAATCATAAAACTATTCAAGATTATGCACATGCCAAAAGACAATGCTCACTATATATCTACAAATTATCTATAACACCTAAACATATTGGTTCAACAGAAAATAAACTCATCCACAAGGAAAAAGAAGCACAGCAAGAAAACCTAGGGATCAAAAATAGGAAAGTTATGGACTAAAGGCTACTCAGACTTCACCCTAATCTATAACTTCCCACACCTCACCAAAAGATGATACTTTGTCCTCAAAGTAAATATATATAAATAACAAAAATGAATATTTAAAACCAATCATCCACATAACAAATAAAACAAAACATCCAGAAAAAAACATCCAAACATATCCAAAAACCATAAAAATATAAAGTTTAAAATGAGAACAAAGTATCCAAAGATAATGAGTATGGGGGTAAAAAGTAGCAAACATAAGGTGCTCAAGCACCGACATCCATCTGGTCTTGGGGCTCTCTATCCTCCTTGGTTGTCTGGGCTACAATTGTACTTGAGCTACCGGCTCCTAGCAATATTAGCTGCTCCGGAGCCTTCCTCAGCTCCTCCATGGCTAAAGAGTCTCGAACCACCTCATCAGTAATCCGCTCCTCTAGCTCTGCCATCTCAGCAGTTGTCCTAGGTCTCTTCTGGCTCACAGTTGCATCCTCACTCTCGAGGGGTCTCTTCCCATGGGTATACAGGTGATCATCAAATAGGCTAATCACATCATCACCCTCTGGTGCCTCCTCTGGGGCTGCAATCGGGGCCGCTAACATCTTCAATAAGTAGTCCTTGAACTTGGCCAACTCATCTATCATGGCAGCCCTGTCAGTATGTTGTATACCCTCAAGTTTTTGCTAGACCCTATCCTCGAAGGCATTTACCCTGGCATCCACTACATCAACTCTACGATCGACAACCTCACGAGTGTATGCCTTGGCCCTCTCCTCCAAGTCCTGGACCATCTGACGAATTGAAGGTTTGATCTGTCTCATTAATCTGCTCAGCTGGCCTTGAGTCTTCGCTAACATGTGCACCAAAGCCTGAAAAGTAAAAACAAACATAAGAGGATAGTCTGGGGAAGCAACCTAAGTAGTAGAAGGTGCCGGTACAGGTGTATCTATGGATGGCATTACCTAGGTATCACCAGGTGAAGGCGAATCTATTGTAACTGAGTGGAACTGGTGGTAGTTAGAGCAGGCTCCTAGGTATGTGACTCTAGAGGAAATGGATATTCAATAGGAGGAGAAGCGGCTCGTTATAGGGCCACCAAGTTGTTGTCAGCCTTAATAATGTTAGGATCCATGGTATGTGAGGCCTCTACATATTGGTCTAAGTGGGGGAAAACATGTACTCTGGACTCATTGCATAGTATATATATCAAGATAGGAAAAGGGAATAAGGTCTGGTCCGTATAGCTGACTCATGTATCTGCTCCATCATAATACAGGCCCAATCTATATCATAGCAAGCTAGAATACTTGCTAGTAGCATAGCCCTCTCTAGAGTAATCACATTATCTGTGAAAGTAGGCCTGATGTGTAACTAGATAATGGACCACACATCCTTGTAGCCTCAGCACCTTCCTCACAAATCAAACTACCTATCCACCGAGGAGCTTGGTTTTCAGGTCCATGTTCTTCTCACTTACTGTCTGCCTCATCTTCTCGATCTTATCATCATATTCTGCGGTGAAGCATGATAACCTATAAGTTAGCCCAAACTAAACCCTCCTGATGGTCTCCTCTGAGATGCCAACTAGTTGACCCTGAACTAAAACTTCTCACAACCTTGGCTAATCTATGGCTTTCTTACTTTTGGGAAGATATCTGAAAATAGTAGCAGCATAAGTAGCATAGATCTCTAGAACTAGATATGGGGCATACTTGCCCAACCTCTATGATAGCCACCTCATACCATAACGAGTAATGTCTACCTCCAAAATTTGGCGCCCTACTCAGCCCGAAGTCATTCAACCTCGACTCCTTGTGAAATTACTGGATAGGTTTTCCCTGTCCCATTAGCTCCAACCCCTATCATAGATTGATTTCATGCCCTCGATTCCCTATCTAATATTTCTCAAATTAGTAAAATGAAATAAGAGGGTCGACAGGGGTGAAACAACCCCAAAAAGTGCCCGAAAATGTGCCTTAGAAGTGCCCAGAATTGTAATTTCCATATATCTAAAATTCCATTAGTTATTTCAAAAAATCTGACTTCATATTCTTATTCAAAGGTCAAATTGACTGAGAAATTATTCTAACCCAAATTTTAGAGCAACTATATCAAAATTCAAAAATTACAAAAAATGCGATATAGGAGGGGTCAACTTTGAAGGGGCATATCTCTTAGTACAAAAACACTGGGAGGACTATGATCTACCAAATTATAGTAGTTTGAATTAGCTTTCCAATGCACTTGGTTTCACCTTATTCGGAGTTTGGATGAAGATTTTATGCCCATTTTCGTAGAACTTATTTGTGCATAAATGTAGATCTCCATTGAGTAATCAGCATCGCCTCCGCAACGTGGACCAGTGTTATTTTTTCCTATTTTTATAACACTTTCATGTCTTGGCCCCAAGGGTTTCCATACATGTTTTTACCTATACTTAGCCTTATTTCACCCTCATATCATCCTAAACATTCCCCAATACTCACTCAAATACTTAGACTCATATTTCACCCTAAATTCAAATCCCAAATTCAAGGCCAATCTTAAGGATTTCATCAAGGATCTCATTCAAGCTTCAAGTCTCCATTTTAAATTTTCTTCAAGGGTTCTCCAAAGTCAAGGTATGTTGTGTTGAACTATTAGGTCCTTTCACCTATGGTGCCTAAGCCTCTTTTTTACTAATATTGCATGATTAAAAGTTGATTTTACATATGGGTCATGTATATTGAGGAATTTACTACACAGTGATTTTAGTTTATGAAAGTATAGTTGTTTTAGCATATTTTGAGCTCTAAATCTTGGATCTAATATTAAATTTGATAAGGGGTTTTGATGTAAATGTCTTGGGGGTGTTGCAAGGTGTTGATTCATGGTCTTACTATAAATTTTCTTGCATGATTTCATCTATAAATTGTATGGTCTTTTACCCCCATTACACACCCCCAAGTGTTTGATAAAATGTTCGGCTAGGGTTTTTTGAGGAATTGAAGGTCAAAAGCATAAGTTATTATGTGAATGATGTTATGATGATGAAAATAGTTTATGTATATGATATGGTTGATGTTATAATTATGAAGTGAGCTTATGCATATGATTAACTCTATATAAAGTATTACATTAGACCATGCCCGATTTAGGGGGGGACAAGACCCCGAATAACCGAGGGAAGGGTTAGTACTTCTCCACCTATTGATGGGGTGGTATCATCAATAACTAAGATGGGGGTTCACACTCCTCAATGGAGATGAAGGTTTGTACTCATCCACCTAGGTAATGATGCAGCATTATTATAAACTGAGATGAGGGTTAATACTCATCCACCTAAGTAATGGGGGCATCATCACTGACCCCAAAGGGTTTATACCTTGGAAATCTAGCTTGGTCTATTCTACATATATGATATCCTATATGAGCATAAGTTATCCAAGCATATTTTAGTTATGCATTTAACATACATACCATTTTGCTATACTATGCCTATTGTCTATTGTATGCATTTTGATTACGAAGCCTATCTATTTTTGCATTGCATCCCACATACTTAGTACATTAAAACATACTAATGCATACTCTATGCCTACATGATGTTACCATGTAAGAATTGGAGCTCCTATTGATTCTTCTTGTGACTAGACAGGATTGTTCAAGTTAGCCTTTGGTGAGTCCTCCATTCCAGGGACAATGACTATTCTCTTATACTATGTTCTAGGACTATCTTTCTTTTATGTATGTATTAACTATGTGGGTGAGCCCGGTTGCTTGTGTTGGCCCTCGCACTTATCTATGTAGTATAGATATTGTTGGACACGTTATGTATTTTGCTTGAGCATTGACTCACTTATGATATTCAAGCTATTTAAGTATATATATCTCTCTCTCCCATAGTCCCAATTCCCCTTATTTATGTTTCTTACATTGTTTTACATTACTTCTATGACCAAGGATGTGTAATGACATGCTATGTGGCTTGTTTGGGGCCCTTCGTGTTCCCTATTTGCCAGTCATGTCTAGGTCCTAGTCGTAGGTCATGAAAAAGATGGTATCAGAGCACTAGGTTTATAGATCCTTGGAGTCCAATACATTGCGTTGATTAGAGTCTTATTCATGGTTATGTTGTGCACCACAACTATAAGTAGGAGGCTATGAGATGTTTTAGGAAATGTTTCCCTCTTCATGGTCTATGCCATTCTTTATAAATGAGATAGGACTTTCCTCTCTAACAAATGTAGGACTATGATCTACCAAATTATAGTAGTTT
>DF357596.1:52819-73071 GCA_000787875.1 Solanum virginianum
ACTTTCCTCTCTAACAAATGTTCTTTACTCGTTTAGTTGATCATGCCACTTCATGGAGGAAGGCGAAGGAAGGTAAGTAGAAGGTTTTGATTTTAATGGATCCGAGTTTCACTATATCTTTTCTATTCTTTTAGTTGATGGTGGGCCTTCTTGTGTGCCCAAGTGGTTGTGTGGATCTTTGGTGTCTATTCTCTTTGTTGGGTATATTATTGCTAGAAAGTTCATAGTTGTTGATCCGAATTTGTATTGCATTAGGTCTTCCTTTGTGGCTTGTTGGATTTGATATGGTGGATTTTGATGTTGTACCTGGGATGGAATAGTTGCATGCATGTTGTGTCTCCATAGATGGTGGCGCCCGTAGAGTTAGAATCAAACTCTCTAATGAAACCATCTTTGAGTGGGAGGTTGTCAAGTGGTAGCAAGAAAGGTAGGTCCATTCTTGACTTAAGGCACAATTGGTCTATAAGGGGTTGCATTTGTCATCTTGTGAGAAATAGAGGTGTTGAACCTAAGTTGTTTTGTCTATAGAATTGTTGTTGGTGGTAGATGAGGCTTTGAATGTCCTTTTTGATATTTTAAATTTTGGGGTAGTGTCCTTTGGTTTGACTAGTACACAGGTTATGCCTATAAGTTTTATGAGTAAGATCTCTAATCCTTACCCTAATAGGTCTATAGTGGTTTTAGTTATGATAATGTGGTTTGTTCCCTAAAGAGGTAGTACGTGTGAGTCACTTGAGGGTAGTACTCCAAAGTTTAAGGAAGGAGGTTGGATGCTAGATAGGAGAAATAGGAATTTTGGTTATAAGAGGTTGCCTTCCTAGGTCGTGCGGTGTCAAGTGATGGCATTAAGGTGGACCCTAGTAAGATAAAGGTGATAAGCTATTAGACTAGACCTTGACTCCTTTGGGTTTTAGGAGTTTCTTGAGTTTAGCGGGCTATTGCCGGAGATTGTGAGTATATTCTCTTCTGTTGTTGCTCCTATGACTTAGTTCACCCTAAGTGAGACCAATGTTGTGATTGACATTTTGAGTAGGGTGATTTGATAAGTCCAGGAGTTGCGATTTCTTGTGTTATTCCTTAGTGCTACTAGGATTCATGTGTATGTGAGTTGATCCTTGATCCCTTCCAATCAAGGAGACCCAAAATTATTTTCAAGAAAACCTACATGGATTTTACTTATTTTAGTTTGGGATTTGAATATTATGATTCCTAAAATTCTATTAATGCATGGATAGTGTTTATTTCATGATTTTAATGTGATTTAAACTATTATATGAAGATTTACTTTGGGTTTATCAAGTTATAAGTATGTATGTTTCCTTTTTTGAATTATTTATGCATGAGAGATTACACTATGGATTTAAACATGGAATTAATTATGTTTTCACTTCAACTTCATATTGTAAATACTGATTTTAAATGTAGTCTTAATTACCCATGTCATTGCCTCATTGGTCATAGCATATGCATTCATGTACACGGATTATTTTGAAAAATTATGTTATGGGTAAGCCCAATTTCACTTTATTATATGATTTTGATAAAAAGTTTGGCTATGACAATATTGTGATCACATATATGTCTTTGATTTTGGCTCTTTAAGTATTTTAGGCTCTTGCACCATTTTGTATATGAATGAGCTATTCCTATGCAAGAGTATTATGACTATGAAATTATGATTTTGGTGTTTGAGCCTAAGTATGAATTATTATTAATGGTGTTTGGCTTTTAAGCCCAATTGTGCATCGAAATGATTTGAAAAATGACTATTGCCTCTTTGAAAGTATGTATATGTATATTATAAGTATTCTTATGGGATGACAACTTAGCACCAATAGATTGAGG
Organism: Solanum virginianum; assembly: GCA_000787875.1. Classification (NCBI taxonomy): domain Eukaryota; kingdom Viridiplantae; phylum Streptophyta; class Magnoliopsida; order Solanales; family Solanaceae; genus Solanum; species Solanum virginianum. The sequence continues at coordinate 54,665 of DF357596.1, forward strand.
GGGGGGTCTATAAGGTTTGCCCCATGTTCTTATTGCACGTATATGTATATTATAAGTATTCTTATGGGATAATGACTTAGCACTGATGGATTGAGGGAGGGGGGTCAATAAGGGTTGCCCCATGTTCTTGTTGAATAGAGCCTTGTCTTGTGATCTTGGTTGACTTAGCTTGATGGGTTGGAGGTCTTGTGGTAGTTTGGGCTACTTGCATAGTATGTTTCTAATGAGTGTAGAACATGTAAGGTTGTAATATGATAGGTAGGGAGTTTGGGCTACTTGCATAACATGTTTCTAATGAGTGTAGAACCCGTAAGGTTGTAATATGATAGGTAGGGATGGTTGATCTATTTAGTCAACTATGATGGGTTAGTCACTTCTCTAAGATTGATCTTTGGTTTGGGTTTTGTCCCCAAGTGAGGATGGGGGTAGGTGATATCCCTAAGTGTCCATTTTAGGAATAGAAGTGAGCATTTTGAATATTAATGGAGTTGTTTGGTTAGCTTATGCATCGATTGTGTTGATGAGTTTCATGAATAGGGTCTTAAAACCCTACCTTGATATGTTTATGGTGATCTCTAGTGATGAGGTATTGACTTGTTTAGAGCTTGTGAATTATTTGGGGGTAGTGTTGCAAGTCTTGGATGATGAGGGGATTGGTAGCTAAATATGATAGGTGTGAGTTGAGGATAACAAAGAGGTTGTTAGAATTCGTTAGGTATTATGGTATGAGTATGCGTTGGTTTTTCCGGTAAGGCTAGTGTTGTGGTTGGTGCTCTAGGTAGCCTAGTGTGTGTGGATAATGATTGTAAAGAGATGCCTAGTAGAGTCCATTGGTTGGCTAGATAGGGAGTTAGGTTGAAGGAAGTTAAGAATGGTAGTATATTATTCTTGACGGTTCCAAATCTTCTTGGGTTAAGAGGACTAGATTAGGCAAGGTCATGATTCCGCCTTATTACATTTGGAAGCTTTGGATGGAAAAATGGTAGAGTGGAGGTTGTCTCTCAAGGGAGAGATAGTGGTCCATGGTACTAAGTGGGTTAGATGTGTTTAAAGTAGGCACTTGGGTTAAGGTTGGTGGGCCCTTATAGGGTTCGGAGAAGAAATAGGAGAGGTTGCATAAGGTTGGAATTACCTAGGTTCATGAGTATAACAAGCCCTTATAGTAGGCATTGTATATCCCCGGTTGGAGGGTTTGAAGTGCGAGAAATAGCCTTATTGGGTTAATCCAAAAGTTTTACTCATGAGGAGTGAGGTTTGTTTTGGTAAAGAGGGAGTCAGGTTTAAGGTTTTTGAGTCTTTATAGTGTGTAGAGGGAGGTTGGTAAAGATTGCTTAAAGTTTGGGGATTGCCTTTGGGTGTAGATATAGTTCGTCCAGTTCTTCATGCTTCTATATTGAGGGGACGTCTTGGTGACTCTAGTGTTGTACAGCTCCTTTAGGTGGTGGGTGTTTTGGAGGGTAAGTTGGCTTAAGAGAAGTTCCTAGTGGGGGTATTGGATTGATGAGTGGAGAAGTTGATTGATAATGATGTAGTGTTTTTCAAGTCCTTTTTGGAAGAGTCGTCTATTCGTTTGTGTCTCTTGCGAAGCCGGTGTGGGCATGGAAAAGCAATACCCATATTTCTTTCATTCTATTCAAGCTTATGTTAACACATCAAGCCCTTTTTATGATTCTAAGTCTCATGTTTCAGCCCCTATGTCATTCATATGCATTCACGTTTAAGTTGGCAAATTTATGAAGATTTTACAACTATGTTTGGGATTTTGAAAATGGTGTTTTAAAGTGTATTGTTGCATTCTTGTTGAGACTGATCTTCTTATGATTATTCTTCTCTTGTATGTGTCTCTTGAAAAATCCGTTCATTATTTCAAAAATCTAACTTCGTATTCTTGTTTAGGGGGTCAAATTGAGTGGCAAATGGGTCTAACCCGAATTTGAGAGCAACTGTATCAAAATCCAAAAATTGCAAAAAATGCGATTTAGGAGGGGTCAACTTTGAAGGGGCATATCTCTTAGCACACAAAGAACTGAGTGGCCCACGACATACCAAATTAAAGTGGTTTGAATTTGATTTCCAACGCACTTGGTTTCACATCATTTAGAGTTTGGATGAAGAATGTCTACCCATTTTCGTAGAACTCATTTGTGTAGAAATGCAGATTTCCAGCTAGTAATCCACGCGATGGGGACTAGTGTTATTTTGGTCCTGTTTTTTTTTATTTCGGTCCAAGACATTCAAGTTATGGCCCAAGGGTTCCTATACATATTTTTACCTATATTTAACTTTATTTCAGCCTCATATCATCCTAAACATTCCCAATACTCACTCAAACACTTAGACTCATATTTCACCCTAAATTCAAGTCCCAAACTCAAGACCAATCTTAAAGATTTCATCAAGGATCTCATTCAAGTTTCAAGTCTCCATTTCCAATCTTCTTCAAGGGTTCTCCAAAGTTAAGGTATGTGGTGTTAAACTCAACACCCCAGTTTAAACCTCTCATTCAAGTTTCAAGTCTCCATTTCCAATCCTCTTCAAGGGTTCTCCAAAGTCAAGGTATTTGGTGTTGAGCCATTGGGTCCTTTCACCCATGGTACCTAAGTCTCCTTTGTACTAATATTGCATGATTTAAATTTGATTTTACATATAGGTCTTGTATATTAAAAAATTTACTGCACAGTGATATTAGTTCATGAAAGTATGGTTGTTTTAATATATTTGAGCTCTAAATATTGGATCTAACATTGGATTTGATAAGGGGTTTTAATGTGAATGTCTTTGGGGTGTTGCAAGGTGTTGATTCATGGTTTTACTACAAATTTTGTCGCATGATTTCATCTCTAAATTGTATGGTTACCCCCAAATGTTTGATAAAATGTCCAGCTAGAGTTTCTTGAGGAATTGAAGGTCCAAAGCATGAGTTATGATGTGAATGATGTTATGATGATGAACAGAGCTTATGTATATGATACGATTGATGTTATAATGATGAAGTGAGCTTATGCATATGAGGAACTCTATATAAAGTATTGCATTAGACCATGCCCGATCTGGCAGGGACAAGAGCCCGGATGACCGAGGAAAGGGTTAGTACTTATCCACCTATTGATGGGGTGGTATCATCAATAACTAAGATGGGGGTTTATACTCCTCAATGGAGATGAGGGTTTGTACTCATCCACCTAGGTAATGGGGTGACATTATTACAAACCGAGATGAGGGTTAGTACTCATCCACCTAAGTGATGGGGCGGCATCATCACTAACCCCAAAGGGTTTATACCTTGGAAATCTAGCTTGGTCTATTCTACACATATGATATCCTATATGAGCATGAGTTATCCAAGCATGTTTTAGTTATGCATTTAACATACATACCATTTTGCTATACTATGCCTATTGTCTATCGTATGCATTTTGATTATGAAGCCTATCTATTTTTGCATTGCATCCCACATACTTAGTACATTCAAACATACTAACACATACACTATGCCAACATGATGTTACCATATAGGAACCGAAGCTCCTATTGATTCTTCTTATGACTAGATGGATTGTTCAAGTTAAACATTGGTGAGTCCTCCATTACGGGGACAATGACTATTCTCTTATACTACATTCTAAGACTATCTTTCTTTTATGTATGTATTAACTATGTGGGTGAGCCCGGTTGCTTGTCTTGGCCCCCGCTCTTATCTATGTAGTAGAGGTGTTATTGGACACATTATGTATTCTGCTTAAGCTTTGAATCACTTGTGATATTCAAACTCTTTAAGTATAAATCTCTCTCTTCTTGGTCCCAATTCCCCTTGTTTATGTTTCGTATGTTGTTTTACATTGCTTATGCGACCAAGGATGTTAATGATATGCTATGAGACTTATTTGTAGTCCTTTCAGGTTCCCCATTTGCCTGTCATGTCTAGGCCCTATGCTTTGGTCGTGACAAGGGGGTTGTGACTCTGTAGGATCATATAGGGTCTGGGATGCCTCCTGTGAACATATCTCTGAGTTTGAGGGGCTGCTACCTGACCCATCTTCATTGCCCTCCTCGTCAGACAGGGAGGAACTAGTAACCTCCGTTGGGGCCAGTGTAGCTCTGGATCTAGTCTGGGGCACATTTTCCCTTGGTTCAACCCTGACTCTATGGACCCCTTCAGATTCCTCTAATTATTCGGTGTCTAAAGACTCATCTACCAACTTTATGCGGAAAGCTGAATAGCATTCTTATCCTTTGGATTCATTGTACCTAAAAATCAACCCCATACCACAAATAAGCACCAAGTCCCTCACCATGATTTGTAGTGGACACTACAACCCGTAGGTAGGTCACGCATGGTAAATGTTAAGGAACCATATGTGACTATTGTTCCATATGAAGGGCCATTGTGACTCGTAGGATATGCGACAAGTCATAAGAAGGCTTCGTAGCAGGAAACAACAGGCACCTATAGTGCCTGTACCTTCACCATGAAAACCACCATCAATCATAATATCATTCAAATATTATTTGAAGCAATTGTCAATCAATTAAACAGGTATGATAAGCATGACCCTACTCATGAACATTCAAACCACAATTTCCGCACAAATTGTTTCCATAATTGACAATTAAACAACAACTTCCCAACACATTCGAGAATCACCCAAAAGTATTCGATCCCTAAACTCACAGCAATCAAAAGTACACACAATCATTAGAGTTCAAAGGGAATCCATAACAAATTCACATCAGGGTATCCCAAACTATCAATCTTTACCAAAACATACGTCAACACCCCAGTTTAAACCCCGCCATGAACCCATTTTCAATCAATCATCACATAATAAGTTCACAACATGATCAACATTTAGATATGACAAGATTTTCATCATCACAACAATCCAACACAAGTAATTTCACTCTTTGAAACACTACTAGGGAATTTTAATCAACCAAACCCTAATTCTCTCATTTAGATGATCATTTTCTCATGGGTATTCTCAATATTACCCCTTAACACACAATAATCCAACAATTCAAGAAGTTCATAACATGTGTGTGCATAATTTGACCAGGAAACATACAATCTTCAAAACAACACAACCCCTTAACACACAATAATCCAACAATTCAAGAAGTTCATAACATGTGTGTGCATAATTTGACCAGGAAACATACCAATTGAGGAAATGGTAGGGAAATAGATGCATTAAGAGAGAAAAGGGGATGTTGAACCCTAGTTGAGGGGTTTGCCAGAATTCTTGCCGAAAAGTGATGTAGGTTGACGAAAAAATTGTTTGGAATAGTAGAAAAAGGGTTGGGGAATGTTTAGGGGGGAAGAAACAGTTTATAAGTAGGGAAATTAGGGGTTAAATTCATTTTGACCTATACTCTTACCAGGTCGACTTTTAAAATCCTATATTTTGGGGCTACGAAACCCAGACTACGAGTCGTAGGGCCTCCTACGACTCGTAGGCCATGGTCTTGTAGCAAACCAAACAATAACAATAACATATCTAGTGGAATCCCACAAGTGGGGTCTAGAGAGGGTAGAATGCTCACAGACCTTACCACTACATCCTAGAAGTAAAGAGGTTGTTCCTGAAAACCCTTGTCTCAAAAACCCATAAGCAGAATAAACTAGATATGACAAAAAGGAAAGGAAAGGAAAGGGAATAGAAAGGGTGACAAAGGACATAGGAATATGTAAATATGATAAATTTAACACACATAGGACTGATAATGATAACACATGATATAAAACATGACTACTCTGACTACCCTACTATACCCCAAGGTCAAACATCTACCTAACCCTACCAACCAATTAGCCTGCTACTATAATTTACGACCTCCACTCCTTTCTATCGAAGGTCATGTCCTCGGTAAGATCAAGTTTTGCCAAATCCTATCTTATCCTCTCCCCCCAATATTTCTTTGGTCTACCTCTACCCTCCGTGTGTCTCCCAAAACCAACCTCTCGCATCTCCTAACAGGAGCATTAGTATTCCTTCTCTACACATGTCTAAATCATTGCAGCCTCGTTTCCCTCATCTTATCAGTCACAGGGGCCACTTTATGCTTCTCACGAATGGTCTCGTTCCTGATCTTATCACTCCTGGTGTGACCACATATCCATCTCAACATCCTCATCTCTGCAACATGCATCTTCTGAACATGTGCATTTTTTATTGGCCAACAATCCACCCATAGAGCAAAGATGGTCTAACCACCATTCTGTAAAACTTATCTTTGATTTTATGTGGTATCTTCTTGTCACACAATACTCCCAAAGCAAGCCTCCATTCTGTCCATGTTGCCCCAATATGATGTGTGACATAATCATTGATATCACCACTACTTTGAATAATGGACCCCAGATACTTAAAGTTTTCCCTCATGGGGATAGGTTGAGTGTTAAGCCTTATATCATTGTCTGTTTCATCCCTTTCAACACTAAATTTGCACTCCATGTATTTTGTTTTAGTCCTGCTCAATTTTAATCCTTTGGACTCCAAGGTATACTCCAAGCCTCCAACCTATTATTAATTTTAGTCTGAGTCTCATCAATCAGGACTATGTTATCTGCAAATAGCATACAGCATGGTACCTCCTCTTGGATAGATCATGTTAGCTTATCCATTACCAAGACAAATAGGAAAGGGCTCAACACAGATCCTTGATGGAGTCCCATCTAAATAGGAAAATACTCTGAGTCTCCTCCCACCGTTCTTACCTGAGTTTTGGCTCCGTTGTACATATCCTTAATCGCCCCAATATATCCCATTGGAAACCTTTCATCTCTAGACACCTCCATAGGACATCCCTTGGAACCTTGCCATAGGCCTTCTCAAGATCAATGAACACCATATGAAGGTCCTTTCTTTCCCTATATTTCTCCACTAATCTTCGAACAAGATGAATTGCTTCAGTAGTTGACCGCCCCAACATGAATCCAAACTAAACACTTAGAAAAACTTAGAGATCAAACCTGGGTACTAAAAATCCTACTTACGACTCATAAGGGACCCTACAAATCGTAAGGTTGGCTCGTAGTATATGTGCTAACGTTAATCAAACACTGTTTCCCCCTATTAGGCATGACTTCGAATTGTAGTGTTCACTATGGCTCATAGGCCTGGTCATAGAGGCTGCTTCAAATGTCATTCTTCATACTTTTAGCACTTGATTCATACCTACAAACCAAAACTCAAAACATACCAATCTTCAAAACAACACAACTGATCCAGTGTTTTAAAAATCAAAACAAAAATCAATCCTCTAAGTAATAATTCAAACAACCAAACAAAACTTAAAACAAGCCAAAAATATAAAGGATACTTGGGTTGCCTCCCAAGAAGCGGTTTATTTAACATCTTGGCTCGACTTAGTCATCAATCATCATCAAAAATCTTTAATGGCCCACACTTCACTCTTAAACTCATCCGGGTGTTTCATTGATTGGCGAATATCAAAAAATTACCTCTGCATCATTGACCCTGAACCGAAGCTGACTAGAATCCATATCCACCAAGGCTCTCCTGGTGGCCAGAAATGGTTTTCCCAATATAATGGGTACCTCAAAATCAACCTCACAATCAAGGATCACAAAATCAGCTGGGAAGATGAATCTATCAACTTTTACAAGCACATTGAAAAATATCCCTTCTGAATTTTTGATAGTTCTATCCACCATGAGTAACCGCATTCTCGTAAGAGTAGGAGTACTAAGACCAAGCTTTCTAAAAATAGCAAGAGGCATTAAATTAATACTTGCTCCTAAGTCAGATAGTGCTCTTGTGAATTATACATCACCGATGGTGCAAGGAATAGTGAATACACTGGGATCCTCCCACTTTTAGACTAGGCATTTGGTCATGATGGCGCTACATTGTTGGAGCTCTTGTAAAAGCTCTTGGCTCAAAGTGTGCTTCTTTGTCACCAAATCCTTCATGAACTTGGCATACCCGGGAATCTTCTCCAAAGCTTCTAAAAAGTGGTTATTGATGGAAAATTGCTTAAACATCAAGAGGAAATGTTTGAATTTGCCATCCTCCTCCTTTTTCTTAAGTCTTTGAGGAAAAAGGGAGGTGATTTTGGGATCATCTTGACCTTTTCTTGTTCTCTCACCTCATCACGTTGCATCCCGTTACTCCCCAAACCTTCTTCCTTAATCATAACTTTACTGTCAACACCCTTCTCACAAGCTTCATCCTCAACCACCGACATTGGGAGACCTATAGTGCTTTTCCCACTTCTAGTCATAAATGCCATGCAATGGTCGTCATTCTTCTGATTTTCAATTATGTTGCTTGGTAAAGTGCCCTTTTGGCATTGCTTCAATCATGAAGAGATTTGACCAAATTGTTGCTCCAATTGTTTAATTGCTACCGAATGAGACTTTATTTTTTGGTTTATGCTTGAAATATCTGATTTCATCACTTTCAAGGTCTCATCTTGATGGTCGGCTTTCTTCAACTTGTCAAACATTTCCTCAATCCTAGAATTACTTGGCATAGAATCACGATTGTGGGGAGGCAGATAAGGACCATTCCTATAACCATCTCTTCTGGCCCATTCGGTAACCGACACTCTTTCTCTTTCATAATAATCACCTCTGTTGTCTCTATATTTACCCTCACGGTTGTAGTTTTGACATTGATTTCTGAAACCTTGCCTCTAATAGTTTGAGTTGGACCCTTAGGGTTTGTTTTGGAAACCTACCGATTGGTTACTCACGAAGCAAGCATCTTTATCAAAGAATGGTTCTTCATACACGGGTGCCTTAGGAGGTTGGTGGGTCGCTGCTTGAACACTCGCTTGGTTTTGCTTTAAGACTAAGCCCAAACTTGTACCAAGTTGAGCAAGTTGTTGAATGATCTCCTCATTGACGTTAGCTTGCTCATTGTTGGTTTTTACCGCACAAGAAGTCTTCGTAGCACCTTTCTCTATTTGCCCTCATGCTCTATTCATTTTGACCACTTGCTCCATTATCTCGGCAATTAGTGCAAATGGTTGGTCAAGAAACATTCCTCCTATAATATGTGTCGGCACAAGCTTGACTATTCTTGTTTAGCGCCTGATAAAAAATCTCAACCAAGGTATCATCAACAATTTTATGGTCCAAAACCATCCTCAAGCATTGGTGAACCTTTCCCATATAGTACTGATCGAATTACCCAATAATTGCTCAAAATTATTTATTTGATCTTTGACCTTAAGCTTCTTGAACCTTGAAAAATACCTTTCTAAAAAGGCTCTTTGTATCTAAGCCTAACTAGTGATAGAACTTTGTGGGAGCTCTGACAAACAAACTACAATATTTCCAGTTAGAGATAGAGGGAACACTCTCAAACCAACCGCATCCATAGAATGATTTTGTGTAACTCTTGTAAGCAAATGTGACATTACGGAGATGACTATGTGGATCCTCCAAAGGTAGAATCACATCCATAGATAGATTTTGTGTACATATCACACTCTTGTAAACACATATGACATTATGGAGATGACTATGTGGATCTTTCGAAGGTAGCCCCATAAACAAACCATAATTTTGAAGCATTTGTAGGAGACCACTAGACACAGTAAACTTAGTGTCGGCCAATAGACGTGGCAGCAATATAACTCTAGGACATCCATAGCCATAAGGTTCAACCTATATTGGTTCCATCTATATGCATTTTCGTTGAATGCCATATGGTATGGCCTATTTTCTCTTTGTGATGGGTTCTCATCTCTACCCACATCTTACTCATGTTGACCAATAGCTTCATCAATCAGGATATCCTTATTCTCTTGGGCCATTCTCCTTATGATTAGGTGGATCTCCAAATTGATTAGAACTAAGGGATTGCCTTGGCTCCTTGTGTTGGGCATACAAACCTAGTATACCCTGCATTCCAAACCAAACAACAAAAATGAAAATAAAAGTAAAATACAAGAGAATCTAGAAATTAACACTTGAATTAACCAATAGTAAAATCAAGTGAAGAACCTAGTCGTATTCCCTGGTAATGGCACCATAATTTTTGATGTTCATGAGCCAACAATAAAGTGGTCACAGTCAAGTATAAACCTAACCATAGGTTAGGTTCGAGTCCATAGGGAATACGGGGGTTGACCATTAGAGTTGTCAATATGGGCCGACCTACCCCATCCGGGCCAGTCCTTAAGGGCTTTGAAATTTGATAGGTCAAGCCGGGTTGGCCCCTGTTTTGGTTGGGCTAGAAAACAGCTAGCCTAGCCCATTAGTATGTGAGTTGCGGGCCTTGCCGGGCCAACCCACATTTTTATTCATATATATTTTTAATAAATTTTAAAATTAAATTATAATTTTAAAATATTAAAATAAATAGCAATAGGAAAATATTACATAGTATTAGTGTTACTATTACTCCTTCTGTCCATGTACTTGTCCACTATATTATTTTGATATGTCAAACAATAATTGTCCACTTTATGAAATTAAAAGATAATTTCTAGTTTACTCTTATCATTAGTTATAGTTTTCTTGTTACATTGTCCAAGATATTGTATTTATTCTATTCAAAGGGCGATTTAGTAAAATTATCACTATTATTTACTATTCTTTAATCCATGTGTCAAGTCAATAAGAAACAAGTAAAGATGGACGGGGGAGTACATATTATAAAAATATAATTTGTATCTAAGTTTTTTTAATATTTAAAAATTTTAAATAAACTTTAAGTTTGGACTATTATTATTTTTAATACTATATTTGATTTTTATTTTTAATTATTTTTAATTCAGCCCACAAGCGGGCCCAACCCATATTGCAAAGTCCCACATATCAGCATGCTTATTCAGGCTGGTCGAAAAAGCTCATTTTTTAAATTGGCTTCAAATATCGTAGCCCAGTCCTGCTAAATCATGGGTTAGGCTGACCATGTTAATCCACTAACAATCATTTCATGCATTGATCACTATATTCTCTAGAATGGGGGGAGGGGTTTGCAATTCAAAATGAAGAACAAAAATAAACACTACACTACTAATACGACAAGACAATCAAATTGAGGGACAACTTAGGAATTGTGTTCCCCATGATTCATTGACTCAATTACCCTAGACAACATGACTCTAATAAGGACATTGCATGTAGGACGGTAACTTAGGTTCTTCCGGCCCTCTTGTGAAGATGAAGGTCAATTTCACCATGGCACTTAGTTGGAAACCATAGTGTGACAACTAACTGTTACCCATTGTCCCTGCCAACCTTCCCTTAGTTAGGTTTTGTTGGTTAGATGAGAACACATCAATTGAATCCTGTTATCTACTTTTCTTTTTCTATTAACACTACCTTGGTCGGGATAGTGATAATGGGCGAGGTTTGGTGTTGGCCACCACTAAACAACATTCAAAATGAAAGGAAATAGACAATACATGCAAATACCCAATCAAAGAAATGTATAAAATCTAGGTTATTTCAAGTCAACTCCTCATGGTTGCCACAACCCCAAGTTGTGGGTGATTAGCTACTCATGGCTAAGGAAAAATTACCAATAATGAATGTAAAGACATGGTTGAGAGATTACCCAAAAACAATGAAGAACCAAAAACACCTTTATGTTGAAACCACAAGCTTGGATTAATGGAGGTTGAATACAATTGATTTCAAATCCCTCAAAATGGGTCTTCAAAATTAAAATATTAAAATCTACACTAAACCCTAGAAAAGTTCTGTAAGAATATTCAAAGTGTCTTCAAAATCTTTAAAGTGTCGAATCTCCTTTTCGAAAACACTATCATTAACTATTTATACTATTTACAAAAGACCCTAAAAATAAAATAGAAAATATAGCTGGTAGCAGGTATGGTTCGCTGTTACACTCGAAGGGTGACCTACGAGTCATAGTCTATCTTTCGTAGTCAGCACTTGCCTTTTTGGACTTGATTGCTACGATCCATTGTTGTGAGTCATGGTTTGATCTATTACTCATAGTGTCTTCTCATAGTCCCTAGTTGCAGTTCCTGGTCTAAATTTTGGCAACACAGTTTCAGGCTACAAGGACCCTTTCTACGAGTTGCAGTGAGACATATGACTCGTATGCTGACTTCGTATAGCTGACTTTTACTTTGCAAATTTCTAATTTTGGATAATATTTTCTGCTACGAGGGCTCACTATGACTCACAGCTTAGGCTACTACTTGTAGGGTGGATCGTATGTCCTATACTTTATCAAAATCTGCAATTTTCTCCCAAAATCATACCAACTTGTATTTTCTGCAAGAAAAACACAAAAACACATAAAACTCATAGAAAGTCGTATTAAGAACTTGCAAAATCCCTTATTTTAGGCATTAATTGTGTTGTATTTTGATAGCACATCACCAATCCCCATAAAATGATCTTTATATCACCCCGATTTAATAGCTAGAAATTGAGCTAAAAATTTTATGTATATATATATATATTTCTCAAGATAAATATGCAAAAATAAAATAAAATTAATAGAATCCTAATATAACATAGTGTAGGTCTCAAAAAGTAGTACAATTTTGACCCAAATTTCACTTAATTTTGATAAGAAATAGTCGAGATATCAACAAATGAAGTTTTTCACAATTTATGGTATAAGGTTCAATAAAAATAATGATTAGAATCCAATGTCCTCACAACATTCCTTATGAAACTTCATACAATTTAGCTTTTTAAATCACTTAATTTGGATATGTATTTCATAAGATATGGTTGTTTTATCCTTTCACTTCTTTCTCTCAAGACTTGCTCTTTAAAGGGCTACCACCGCCTAGCCAAAGGCCTATGCAAATGCGAGCATGGCACACGAATGTGGGGAAATGGCATGCCAGACCTCCACTAATGCGGCCTTGCCACACAAAATCAGGTGCATACCACGCTTGTCTTCCGTGCAAGCAGGCAGGCCTCCGCGCACGTGGTGGTCTTGCTAGCTTCAGTGGTATCAACAAACTCTAGAACTTCAGTGAGGTGTTCTAGGCCCATTTGATGTATGTTTTTTGTAAATAAAGTATATACCACATTGATATCAATGTACCAGACCCAACGATACAGTCAAAATTTTAAAGGGAGATCATTACGATAAAATGAGGGTCTCCCTTCTTTTTGGCTAAATTTAACTCAAAGAATTGATGGGGGGTCAAAATATGTCCGAAAGTCTCTATTATCCAATGAAAGGTCATTCTATATTAATTTTAACTTTTCAAAGCTAATCACCATATCAGAATCTCCTTTTGAGCACGTTTACCAAGGTTATTACCGAAAATCACTTCTTAGATCATTTTTAAATCGATTTCACAAATTCTTATTTAAACTCACACCTGAATTCCGAAGACTCAGGCCAATCATACTCCTAACCTAATTTGACCATTTTGGAGTGGATCGAACTACCAGAAGTCTACTCTGAGACTGTTTACTAGGACTTTACTAGAAAACTTATTTTATAGTTATAACCTTCCATTCAACTTGAAAAACCGCATAACACTCAAACGATTCACCCAACAGCCACACCAACTGCACCAACTAGTCAAAATGGTCACTATGCTCATGCCCAAACTAGTAAAATAATCATGGAAACACCAAAAATGACTTGGAGGGTCATCACAGAGGAGCATGTAATCTTAGATTTCTTTCCATTCTATTGTAGTTTCCAGGCATAGAATCATATATATTTTTAGCATTTGAACTAAGTAGGTTTCCAATGGTATGCATAATAAAGAATTTTCCAAATAAAAGACTGACAGCAAATTTGGGAAGTAAGAACCCTCGGTTGAGTTCTGAAACGACCACAAAAAGTGTCTGAAAATGTGCCTCAAAAGTGCCCAGAATCGTAATTTCTATATATCTCAAAATCTATGTGTGATATCAAAAATCTCACTTCATATTTTTTATCAGGGGTCAAATTGAGTGAGAAATGGGCATAATCCCAATTTTATAGCAAATAAATCGCAATTTCATTTTCCTAAAAATTGATTTCCAAAGAGCTCTCCGCACCCCTGGTGCGACGCACCAAGGGCATGCCACAGTAAAACTTTGCTAGTTTTCACAATGGTCCAAGGCTTTTTGGTCTTGCACCTAAGTCCTCCTATGTGTTAAAATACCTATACTTAGCCATAATTCACCCTCATATCATACTAAACATTCCCTAATACTCACTTAACCACTTAGATAAATATTTCACCCTAAATTCAAGTCCCATAACTCAATCTGAATCCTAAGGTTTTCATTCAAACTTCAAGTCTCCATTTTTAATCTTCTTCAAGGAGTCTACAAGGTCAACGTATGTGGGTTTCAACCATTGGGTTCTTTCACCTATGGTGCCCAAGCTTCCTTCTTATCTAAAATACATGTTTCTAAGCTGATTTTACATATGGGTTTTCTATTATGAATTTGACAATGAAATATGTGGGGGGGTTTTGTAAAAGTGTGACTATTTTAGCATGTTTAAGTTATGAATCTTTGATCTATCTTGAGATTTGATGAAGGGTTTTGATGTATATTGTATGATGATGTTACCAAGTATTGGTAGGATGATTTACCAAGGAGGTGGTAGGCCTTGGTTACTCTTGATGGTCTCTTCTTACACATATAATATGTTTACTTCAAGTATCATTCATGCATGTGATATTGTTATATGTTCACCTATTGCCTAATTATGCATTTTGACTATGTTGCCCATCTATTGTTGCATTGTATCCTACATATTTAATACATTCAAACATACTAACGTATACTCTATGCCTATATGATGTTACCATGTAGGAATCGAAGCCCCACTTGATCATTCTCCTCCTCTACGTGGCTAGTACCACTTCTATACAAAGCAAGTGGTGAGTCCTCAACTTCGGGGATAATGACTTGATCTTATGTTATGTATAAAGACTATCTTTCCTATTTATTATATGCTTGACTCTGAGGGTGAGCCGGTTGCTTATCTTGGCCCCCGCTAATTTCTATGTTTAGAGATGCTATTGGACAAGATATGTATTGATGCTATGAGCCTTGACTCACTTCACTCTATGATATTTTATGCTATGAAAGATATCTCTTGGCCTGGTTATCCCTATTCCTATCTTTATTTGTAATTTTATTATTCCTGCGACCAAGGATGTGTAATGATATGTTAAGAGGCTTGCTTGGGGTTCCTTCAGGTTCCTTATGCATCGTGTCATGTCTAGGCCCTAATTTTGGGTCATGACAAGTTCATTGGACTCCATCTCTGGTCAGTCAAAACCAAAATCGATGTTTTTAAGTCAGCCTCATCAAATTTTCAATATGAAAGCTATTCTATAGGTCTTGAAAGTTATTTTGCAAGTGGAACGAGGCTAATTAACAGTCATATATGATTAAAATACACTGATGTACAGAAACAAAAATGGGCCAAAAGCCCAAATTACATGGGAAAAAAACAGTGGTATACATTGTAATACAATTATGATATGTAGGAATAGAAAGGGGCTAACCCAAAATGTAGTAGATATATCCCAAATTCTGACCCAGGTAGATAACAACCAGATTTCCACCCAAAATCTTTCTTTCTTTTACTTATTTAATTATTTATTATGATTTTTCTGAACTCTTTTAATTTTAGTTTAATTTAATTAAAACCCTTAAAGATGAATTGTTGGTATGTTGATTTGAATAGCTTCATTTAATTTCTACTTAGTCATTTTGTAACCAACTCGACTCTTTTCAAAATTACTTCAAATGTCTGAGATAATCCATTTAATGTTTTTAAATATATCTATTTATTTAAATTATTTTTTTCAAAAACTTAGTCATAAAATTTTTCAAAATATTGGATAACCGTACGTTAGCGACTACTTTAAATACTAATACCATCTTGAAGTTGCAATAAGATTCTTTTACCCATTTTCTCTATTTTTCAAGACTTCACCTATTAGAGTCTTTTAAAATAAGCTTTCTTAACATTTTTACAAAATTAACTAGTGAGTTTTAGATGTCTTTTTTCCACATTAATTACGATACTATACAAAATGAGATAAAGGAAGCATACAAGAATTAGAGATGTGATACCTAGTTATAAATTTCAGGGAAACAAAAGGAAGCTTGTTGGTTCTTCCTGTGGTCAAGGTAAGTGTTGGGCGGTTATACCCCAAAAATGGAAAAGTTGGAGAAAGGAGAAAAATAATAAACACATTTCTAGTGCACTAGTTTTGTGGGCAAATGTATGGATCGTAGAAGGTTCTATCGGTCATAGAAACTAGTTGTGGAAAAGACCTTAGGAAATTTTCATAAAATTTTGGAGATTTGACGGAGACCATCTGCGAGTCTAGTAAGGAACTATGAGCCATAAAATGGGCTCGTGGAAGAGGTCCTGAAATTCTTTAAAACAATTCAAGCCTCAATAAATTTTGTATGAGTCAACAAGACAAGTCATGGTTTCTTCTATAAATCGTAGAAGTGGTTCATAGAACACCACCAACAGTTAGAATATTTCAAGATTTTTTATCATTTCCATGAGAGGTGTTTATGGGTTGGAGACCCAACCACGAGTGGTGGTCCCATATTTGTGATTTTGGTCAAAATTTTGAAACTTGCAGTACTTTTATTACTAAGGGTATTTTTGAACTGTAAAAGATAGGATGACTTATAGATTGAGTTCTTGGTTCGAGATTCTGAGGTTGGAAATTGGGGCAGGTTTTACAGACAAGGTTCTACAGTATATAGATAGAACCAATGACCATAAATATCCCTTGTGATCATTGTCCGACTGTTATTTTTCAAGATTATTTTAGTCTTTTCTCAGTCTTTTAACTCTTATACTAATATGTCACCAAAATATGACATTTTTAATGCTTTAAACCTAGAATTTAATGCATTCTCTAAGCGATGTTAGTAGATTTAATGTGTTTTTATGTTGATTTTGCAGTATTATAGGATTTGAGGAGTTTCGTGATAATTAGCACAAGTTGAAGCTTTTTAATGATATACGGGACTATCTATAGACCGTGGTTTGATCCATGAGCCATAGATGGGCTTCTAGTCCTGAACCAATGAGGGCCTATTTTGCTGAAGTTGAAACTATAAGTTAATAGGACAGGTTGTGGTTTGTTCTACAACCCGTAGGTCAGTTTATGACTTAAGGCCCAAAGAATTTACATGGTTGCTGAAAATTAACAGGACGAAGGCATTTATGGCCCCCGCTAATTTCTATGTTTAGAGATGCTATTGGACAAGATATGTATTGATGCTATGAGCCTTGACTCATCAATCTACGAACTGTGAAAGGCAGTTTATACAATGATGACTGTTTTTGAGGATACAAACTACAAAAACATTCCACGAACCGTCAATACATACATGACCCATAACTCATCTCATGGAATGCCCTAATTCTAGTTTTCTTAATTAGTTTAGGATTTCGATTCCTTTTATTATAAATAGGGATTTTAGGTATTTTTAGACTTACATAACTTCAGATTTCATATTATCAATTTATTTGTCACGACCCAAGCCTAGGCCCTGGATGTGCCACGGCAAATGGGAACCTGAAGGGACCCAAACAAGCCTTTTAGCATATCAAAAAAAACACATCCTTGTTTGCGGAAGCAAAGTAAACAATAACAAGAGATATAATAAAAAGGGAAGCGGGACTAAGGGAAAACTTGATATTCATAAAAACGTAAAGAGTTAAGCTCATAGCATAAGTACATCATAATATCCAACAACACCTCTAACATGGAATAGAGGAGGGGCTAAGACAATCTCCAGGCTCACCCTTATAATAACAAGTGCTCAACATAAAGAAGTCTCAAAATAGCAAGAACAATATTGATAGTTTTCTCGAACTTGAGGACTCACCAAAGCTTATCTCCGAAGTATCAACTAGCTACGTGGAGGATCATAAGCCAATATATTCAAAATGCATAATCATAAGCAATGGAAAAACATAATCTCAACATGGCATGCATGATCAATGCTTGTAATAAAATATTCTAGTAACCCATTTCAGAAAGGATTTCATGATAAAGTGCACTAGATGGATCCACTAGAATAGCAAAGTTAATAATCATGATACTATGTTGGCACATAGTTTGAGGAAAGGAATATGGACCATTGAAGATACTTCATGCTGACATTTAATCCGTCGGTGCTAAGTCTAATCCCATGGAATACATGAAATAATCATACTTTAATCATAACATGAATAACTTTTAAGAGCATGACTTGAGTAGCTCATAAACATGCTTGACCTCTAGTAGTGAGCATAAATTGAACATGAGGATAGATTATAATCATACATGAACCCTTGCTTTCACATGAACGGCTCACAAGATGTATATATCTTGAAATAGGGCTTAACTTGATACTTGTAACATCATAGATGCATTTCATGAATTCAATACATACTTGAAAGCCCTTAATCATCATATAGTAACTTGACATGTAAATCATGTAATAT
>DF357596.1:73106-90662 GCA_000787875.1 Solanum virginianum
CTTGAGAATTCTTGCCCTGACATTTTATCAAACACATGGTGGGTTCATGATACTTATTCAAAATCATGCAATTCAAGAGTTAGGTAAGATGAGTAAACTTAATGGAAATCAACCCACCAACATCTAGTAAAACCTTCATGTAGGACCTTGAAATCCATCATCAAAACTCATAATAGATCATAGTTTTATAGCTCAAAACATGCATAGTCTCAATAGACAAAGATCAACTCATAATGTAAGCTTAAAATAGATATTCATGAGTAATCAATGATACTTGAAAAAAATCCCAACATAAATCAAGCTCATATTTCATAATAAGAGATATCCATAAGTAATACAACTTGAAAACATGCAATTTTCATAAAAGGGAAGATTGGGCTCCATAGGTGAAAGGACCCAATAGATGAAACCCATATACCTCAAACTTGTGTTTTCTTGAGATGAGCTTGATGGAAACTTAGAGCTTGAAGTGAATCCTTGAGTTCCGAAGATAAGCTTGAGATCCTTGAATTTAAAGGACATTTTTGGGGAGTTTCCATATCTCCCCCTTGGGAACGTTTGTCCCTGAATATCAAAGAAATATGCATGAGAGAAGTAATCATGAAGGTTTCAGCCTGACATGAATGCAACAATTGCACTTAAATATCATTTTCAAAAATCTCAACATGAATGTCAAAAATCACCATAAGCTTGTCACCACAAAACATGGATGCATGCAAATAACATGAGGGCTGAAACCTAAGTCTTGAAATCATATAGGGGCTTAAATTAGTATCTTCAACTTGAGTGGAGTGGAAGAGATATAGATATCACTTTCTCATGTCCGCCTCGCCTTCCCATGTGGCACTTTCAACTTTTTGATTCCTCTAAAGGACCTTGATAGAAACTACATATTCGTTTCTCAACCTCATTAGTTGTCTATTCAAAATTTCCACCAGGACCTCCTCATAGGTCAAATTATCTTCAACAACATCCACAACATCCAAGGGCACTATAGCACTTGGGTTACCTACACACTTTCTGAACATGGATACATGGAAGACCGAATGAACTATATTTATCTCCATAGGCAACTCCAACTCATATGCAACCCTACCCACTCTCCTCAAAACTCTATAAGAACCTACAAACTTTGGGCTTAATTTCCTGTTCTTGCCAAACCAGACCACACCCTTCATGGGTGAGACTTTCAACTAAACCCAATCACCAACCTTAAACTCAAGATCTCTTCTCCTCACATCGAATTAGGACTTTTATCTACTTTGGGCTGTTTTCAATCTCTTACTTATTAACCTTAGCTTCTCCAAGGCCCCAATGACCAAATCCAGACCTAGCAAAGTCATCTCCCTCACTTCAAACCACCCAACCAGGGATCTACAATGCCTACTACATAAAGCTTTGAAACGAGTCATACCAATGCTTGAGTGGTAGCTATTGTTGTAAGCAAACTCAATGAATGGAAGATGTTCATCCCAACTACCCTTAAACTCCAAAACACAAGCTCTAAGCATATCTTCAAGAGTTTGGAAGGTCCTCTCGACTTGACCATCCATTTGAGGATGAAAAGTCATTCTAAGCTTGAACTTGGTACCAAGACCTCTTGAAATGACCTCTAAAAGTGAGAAGTGAATTAAGCAGCATGATCCGAAATGATAAACAAAGACACCCCATACAATCTAACCAACTAATGTATATACAACTTGACATAATCTTTGGCACCATAAGTGGTTTTGACTGGTAAGAAGTGAGCCAACTTTGTCATTCTATCCATAACAACCCAAACAGAGTCAAAGTGTTTCCTAGTCTTAGGCAACCCAACCATAAAAACCATGTTGATCTCTTCCCACTTCCAAGTTGGAATTTATATGTCTTGAACTAGGCCACCCGGCCTTTGATTTTTGACTTTCACTTGTTGGCAATTGTGACATCCGGATATGAACTTGGCAATATCACTCTTCATACCACCCCTTGAATACACCTCCCTCAAGTCTTTATACATCTTTGTAGAACCGGGGTGAATGGAATAGGATGAATTATGGGCCTCCTTCAAGATCAACTCCCTTAAGTCATCAATATTAGGCACAAATCTACCTTGGTACCTAAGGACATTATCTCCCCCTTGGGAAAAAATCTCTACTTTACCATCTTTTCACCAAGGCCTTCAACTCTAAAAACGCGGGGTCAAGATCTTGTTTTGCCTTCACCTCCTCAATCAAAGAATATTTAGAACCATCAACAACCACTACACAATCATTATCAACTTCATCCATCTTAGCCCCTAATCTAGCCAACTGGTAGACCTCTCCAGCCACCATTCTCAACATGAGCTAGACTACCCATGGACACTCTTCTTAGAGCATCAGGCACAACATTAGCTTTGCTTGGGTAATAATGCATACTCATATCATTATCTTTAAGAAGCTCTAACCACCTTCTTTGTCTCAAGTTAAGATCTTTTTGGGTGAAACATATTGAAGACTCTTGTAGTCGGTAAACACATCAACATAAACCCCATATAAGTAGTGATGCCAAATCTTCAAAGCAAATACCACGGCCACCAATTCAAGATCATGGGTGGGATAATTCTTCTCATGCACCTTTAGATGTCTAGAGGAAAATGCTATCACCTTGCCATTTTGCATCAAAACACACCCCAAACCAATTCTTGAGGCATCACAACATACGACGAACCCTTCCAACCCTTCCAATAGAGCCAAGAAAGAAGCAGAGACAACCTTTTCTTTTAAGGTTTGGAAACTCTTTTCATATTCATTGGTCCACATGAATTTTTCCTTCTTTTGTGTCAACTTATTCATAGGAGAAGTAATAGAAAATAAACCATTTACAAACCTCTGGTAATAACCCACAAAACCCAAGAAACTTCTAATATCCAATGGAGTCGAAGGTCTAGGGAAATTTCTAATCACCTTCATCTTCTTAGTATCCACCTTAATGCCATCACCCAACACCACATGACCTAGAAAAGTAACCTCTTTCAACCAAAACTCACATTTTTCATATTTAGCATACAATATCTCCTCCCTCAAGATTTGCAACAGCAGTCTCAAGTGATTCAGATGCTCCTCCTCTCTATAGGAATAAATTAAGAAATCATCAATAAAGACCACCACAAACAAGTCAAAGTAGGGTTTAAAGAAAAGAAATGAATCTACTTTTGATCACCACATCACGACTTTCCCACTTAAGGACGGGCTCATTATGGAATTGAAATTTAACCCTATGGATTCTATAATCAATAGAGACATAACATGCATGCAACAAATCCATCCCAAGAATGACATCAAAATCCACCATATCTAATTCAACAAAATCACAAGGCAAGACTTTATGTAATATGAACATGGAACAATTTATATAGACTCTTTTAGCAACAGTGGACTCACCAATGGGGGTTGACATTTCATAAGGTTCACATAACAACTTGGGACTAACATGAAGCTTTTCAAAAACAAAAGGAGTAATAAAAGAAAGAGTGGCACCTCGGTCAATCAATGCATACACATCAAAATCAGAAACCTCTAACATATCGGTGACTACATCAGGCACCTCATCCACCCCTTGTCTCCCTTGAGGAGTATAGAATCTATTTTGCCTTGGAGCACCCCCTTGATGGCCTCCCTTAGCCCTTAGACCCGCATTTGCATCTTGGCCTTGTGGACGACCATCTCTACCTTAGTTTTGAGCATGAGGACAATCAATAACATTGTGACCCATTTCACCATAACCAAACCAAGCATTAGAGTTCCTCAAACATGGGCCTCCATGGTTTTTCCCACACTTTTGTCACTTAAGATTTGCCATCCCACCATTACCACCTCGGAATCTTTGATTATCATTAGCAAATCTCTTATTAAGAGCATTGGAAGACCTTTGGCCTTGGAACTTATGGACTTGAGGAAATCGTCCACCCTTAAAACCTTGGAAACCACCTTCAAAACGAGCCCTCTTGGACTCAGCAATTCTTTTTTTTCTAAGCATCTCCCCCTTTAGTTGCTCGGCATAAGTCATAAGCCAAGACAAGTCTATATCTCCTATGAGTATGGTGGTACAACACTTCTTATTGACCAAGTCGAACACTCCAGATACAAATTTGTTCATCCTTGATCTTAGATCAGCTACCAAATGGGGAGCATACTTGGATAGCTTGTTGAACTTGAGAGCATACTCCCTCACACTCATGGAACCTTACTTAAGGTTCATAAACTCTATAATCAATAGCCTCTCTTAGCTCAGTAGGAAATAACCGATTGAGGAATGTGGCTTTGAACCCTTCCCAAAGGATAGCATTATCATTCCCTTTCTCCAACTTTCTTTGTGTAAACCAAATTTGAGCCACCCCTTTGAGTTGATAGGCCATCAACTCTGCCTTTTCCTCCAAATTGACCGCAATGATGGATAGCACCTTATACACCTCATCTATGAACACTTGGGGATCTTCATCCATCTTAGACCCATGGAACTCTGATGGATTCATTTTTGTGAAATCTCTCACCCTAGAAGCCAGAGTGGGAGCATGAGGGGTTTGGGCCCCTGATTTATTTGGTTGGTCATAGCATGAGCCAACATTGTAATAGCATCTCAGAATGTATATTGGACTACCCCTCCACCTTGAGGAGCTTGGGGAGCTTGAGGAGCGGGAGGGGTTGGTTGCTCCTTGGGTGTATGGGCTCTCCTTAGTTTTCCTCTTGGAATTGACATGATCTAGAGGAGCAAAGAGCATTCCTTAGGGGAAAAGCCTTACACTTATATCTAAAGCACAATATAGACCATAAAGAAGTAGAACATTTCCTAAAATGCCTCATAGCCTCCCATTCATAGTTGTGGCACGCTTCATAACTATGAATAAGACTCTAATTGACACGGTGTGTTAGATTCTGAGGACTATTAACAACATAGTGCTCTGATGCCAAGTTTGTCATGACCCAAGCCTAGGGTATAGATGTGACACGGCGTATGGGAACCCAAGTAACCCAAATAAGCCTCTTAGCATAACAATCACACATTCTTGGTCACAGAAGCAAAGTAAACAACAATAAGAGAAATGATAAAAAGGGAAGTAGGACAAAGGGAAAACTTGATATTCATAAAAAAGTAAAGAGTCTTGGTCATAGCATAAGTATATCCTAATACCCAACAACACCTCTAACATGGAAAGGAGCGGGGATAAGACAATCTCCAGGCTCACCCTCATAGTAGCAAGTATTCAACATAAAGAAGTCTCAAAATAGAAAGAATAATATAGATAGTGTCCTTGGACTTGAGGACTCACCAAAGCTTATCTCTGAAGTATCAACTAGCCATGTGGAAGATGATCAAAAGATGCTCTAGTCCCTACATGGTAATATAATGTAGGCATAGAGTATGCATTAGTACGTTTTAATGTACTATGTATACAAGGTGCAATGCAACAAAGACATAAGCATATATTCAAAATGTATAATTATAAGCAATGGAAATACATAATCTCAACATGGCATGCATGATCAATGCTTATAATAAAACATGTTTGTAACTCAATCAACTTGCATAATATACCGTACATAAGTGGGAAGAGACCTTAACCAACATGAGTAAGACCAAGCGAGCTACAACTTTGATTCCCGATTATTACCCCTAATAAGTAAAGAGGTGGTCTACTTGCCAAGGTAAACTATACTTCACCTTATGGGATCATGACCCATTTTGTATGAAATAACCCTCCTTATGGGAACATGATCTATTTTGGAAAGGATTTCATGATAAAGTGCACTAGATGGATCCACTAGAATAGAAAGGGTAATAATCATGATCCTATGTTGGCACATAGTTTGAGAAAAGGAGTATGGACCCTTGAAGATACTCCACACCGACATCCAATCCATCGGTGCTAAGTATAATCCCATAAAATACTTGAAATAATCATACTTTAATCATAACATAAATAGCTTGTAATAAGACTCAATCGGTGCTAAGTCAAATCCCACAGAATACTTGAAATAATCATACTTTAATCATAACATAAATAGCTTGTAAGAACATGACTTGTGTAGCTCATAAATATGTTTAACCTTTAGTAGTGAGCCTAACTTGAACATGAGGATAGATTATAATGATACATCAACCCTTGCTTTAAGAGTGAAGTAAGATGAGTAAACTTAATGCAAATTAACCCACCAATATGTAGTAAAACCCTCATGTAGGCTACCTTGAAATCCATCATCAAAACTATCATAGTTTTATAGCAAAAAAATTGCATAGTCTCAATAGACAAAGATCAACTCATAGTGTAAGCTTAAAATAGATATTCATGAGTAACCAACAATACATGATAAAAACCCCAATATAAGTCATGCTCATATTTCATAATTAGAGATAACCATAAGAGATATAACTTGAAAACATGCAATTTTCATAAAAAGAAAGATTGGGCTCCATGGGTGAAAGGACCTAATGGATGAAACCCACATACCTCAAACTTGGGTTTTCTTGAGATGAGCTTGAAGGAAACTTTGATCCTAAAGTGAATCCTTGAGTTTCAAAGTTAAGTTTGGGATCCTTGAATTTGGAATAGATATTTGGTTAAGTCTTTGAGAGATTTTTGTGAGGGTTTTGAGTGATATAAAGTTGAAAAATGGCTAAGTATAGGTGATTTCACGTTTTAGTGGGCACGAGCTATGACCCTAATGCACTTGGGAGCATAAAAAACTAAGGAAAGAGTTGAACCAGTCTACGTCTGGTTCATGAAATGGACTTATCATGGAGGAAGAAATAACACTGATCCACACTCCAGGCATATCACGGCTTGGGTGCGGATAGACACTGTTTTACAAAAATTAGTGAAAAATATTTTTCCCTATAGGTCCTCTAAAATTTGAGTTATACTTATTTCCCACTCAATATTTCCTCTTGGTCGAGAATATGAAGTTAGATTTTCAATATCACACATGAATTTTGAGATATATAAAAATTACGATTATGGGCATTCTGAAGCACATTTTTGAGGAATTTCATTATTTTAGTGTTTCTTGGAGATTTTGAGACATAAATTTTGTGCTTATCTTTGGATTTCACTATTGTGATCTACGTGAAGATTTTGGATTTCTTGTTCATCAATTCTTTGTTGTAAGGGTTAAATTATGCAAATTCATACCATGACTTCCTCATCTACAACAAACATGAGTAGCTAAATCCACAACTAGGGTTATGGGAACCATGAAGAACTAACAAACTAAAAATCAAATAATATATAATTTTTAAAATGTGCACATGCATATATTATTTTTTCCTTCATTTTGAATGTTTTTTAATGGTGGCTAACAGTAGAACCTACCTTATTCTTACTCCCCGGCTCAACGGAGTAATGAATGGAAAAAGGGATAAAATAACATAATTTGATTTGAGCACACTCATTTAATCAACCTAGATGGCCCAAAAGATAGTTATACTGGGACAAGGTACAAGTTGTAATGTGACACCCATAGATGACACGAGTTGCATGGTCAAATTTTCCTAGTTGTCAGACCAAGGAATTAGGTGAACATAACTTACCAGTTCTGCATGCTAAGCACTAGAAAAGGTTACAATTATTAGGTTATACTACAGTAGGAATTCATGGGGAACACAATATTCTAGTTACTTCTCTCACAGAATAAGTAATATATGTATTGACTATTGATCTTAGTTTAGGTTTAAATTATTATTTTAAAATAAAAAATCCCTTTTATGAAAGTAAGTTGATTAGTTCATCCAAATTACTTTAATTACTCCATATCTAGACCATATTCATCATGATCAGCCCTAACCATCATTAGGTACTATATTTGAACAACGACCACTTATACCTTAATTGGCAGGTGAAATTTGGGTATGATCAAATTTTGGTACCATTGACTAGGAATATCGCTTTTAGATTGGTTTAGTTAGAGTGATTAGAGAGTTAATAATCATTTCCTTATTTTATATGTTGTTGTTGTTTTTATTGTTTTTGTTTCTTTTTTAGCATACACTATAGTTTATAGCAAATACCCACAGTTGAGGCATTCCCTTGACTCCATTTGATTCAGAAATACAAAGAACATTGAAATGAATGGCTCAAGATAATGTTGATAATATTGTAAAAGATGCACTCAACTTGAGTAATCAAAACCCATCACCACCACTGGTGGAAAAAAATCAACCACCACAATGTTAAAATGTAGTAGGAAATGGGAGGAATCCTTATAGACTTAATCCTATAGCAGCAGATGTCACAGGAGCAATCGTGTTACATCCTCTGCCAGAAGATACTAAGTTTGTCATATCCAGTGGATTGCTACCAATGTTGTAGCAGAGGGTTGTACTCAGGCTTACCATCAGAGGATCTGCATAACCATCTACACAACATGATTTTTGTCTGTAAGATCATGATGCTTCATCAAAACTTATCTGTGGATGTTGTTGGGCTCTGTGTATTCCTATTATCTCTCACAGTGAAGTGATGATATGCTTATTTGAGCTCCCTAAAAGCTCTATCAGTACATGGGCATAAATGCAGAAAACTTTTTTAGAGAGATATTTTCCTAAGTCGAAGAAGCTAAAGTTGAAGGATTAGATAAATAAATTTGAGCAATTGCCTAGTGATTCCATAAGTGCTACATGGGAACTAAGTGCTTGAGAAGTTTCCAGACCATAAAATTATTAATGATTCCTCGATGGAAATCTTCTATTAGGAGTTAGATGATAATTGCAAAGTAGTGGCCAATAGCATAACTTAAGGATCATTCCTAGATTGCACATTTACAAATGTGGCTCAGCGACTGAATAGAGTGGCAAAGACTAATCGTATATGGGGAACATGGGAGATATCAATAATAAAGAACTCTTTTGCAGTGAGTACCAATCTACAATAGGTAAACTTAATGAAGAAGTGTTACAAGAGTTAGCTCAGATTAGCAATATTAGGATGCTAATGAAGAAAAACCAGGAGTAGGTAGATGCAGTCAGTCATCAACCACCAAGAGCACCCATTTATGAGGAGCCATGTTATGAGGAGGACACTTGTGCTATGATAGATCGGATAGGGGGTTTATAAACCAACGTCCAAGGGTCCAACTAGGACTATTAGTGCCAAGATCAAGGAAACCAATGTCAAAATTTTAACATTGATAACACATACAGTGAGAACAATCGAGATGGTAGAAATAAGGGACATGATTGTGATAGTAATTGTGTTCGCAGAGATGGGTATAGAAATGGTCCATATGTTCCATCATAAAATCATGATTCTGGGGCTGGTAGTTCGGGCATTGAGGAGATGCTTGACAAGTTGTTGAAGAAGGCAGATGCACAAGAGAAGACCTTGAAAGGGATAAAAGCTAACATATTAGGGATTAAACTAGAAGATTGATTCTCATTATGTGGCTATTAAATTGTTGGGGAAGCAATTTAGTTAGATGTCAACACAGTTAAACCAGCGCCAAAAGGGTACATTACTAAGCAACACAGTGCAAAATCCAAAAATATGATAGGCAGTGCATGGTAGTGACTATACGAGCTGGTAAGCAGACGATTGACCCACCAATGGCGATAGTTGATAATATAGTTCGTAAGGAGATAGTAGAGAGGAAGGATGTAGAGACTAGAGATGGTAAGGCCAAGGATGTTGTGGGTGATGATTTTGTGGTACCCAAGAAGTTAAACCTCATACAAAGACCTCCACTACCTTTCCCTCAAACACTTAAGAAGAAGAACAAGAAGGGGAAGTTTCAGAATTTTATCTCCATATTGAAGTAATTGTCCATTAATCTCCCCCTCATTAATGAATTGGAGAAAATACTTGGGTATGCTAAGTTCATCAAGGACCTAATGACTAAGAAGAGAATGGCGAGCCAAGGGCTTGCTGATGATCATCACCATTCTGGAGCTATTGCAACAAGGTAATTAATACAGAAGAAGGAGGATCCCAGAGCATTCACTATACCCTGCACCTTTGGTGTCTTCAACTTTACAAAGGCATTCTGTAACTTAGGAGCCAACATCAACTTAATGTCACTTATAGTGTTTAAGCAGTTGGGCTTGGGAGCCCCCACGTCAACAATAATGTAGTTTTTGATAGCATGCTAAGTTTATCAAGGACCTAATGACCAAGAAGAGAATGGTGAGCCAAAAGCTTGCTGATGATCATCACCATTCTGGAGCTATTGCAACAAGGTAATTAATACAGAAGAAAGAGGATCCCAGAGCATTCACTATACCCTGTACCTTTGGTGTCTTCAACTTTACAAAGGCGTTCTGTGACTTAGGAGCCAACATCAACTTAATGTCACTTATAGTGTTCAAGTAGTTGGGCTTGGGAGCCCCCACGTCAACAATAATGTAGTTGTTGATGGTAGACAAAATGGTGAAAAAGCCTGTGGGGATACTTTATAATGCTCTAGTTAGAGTGGAAAATTTCATATTTCTCGCAGACTTAATGATACTTGATTGTAAGGTTGACTTCGATGTCCCAATCTTCTTGGCCAAGTCCTTTCCTAGTCACTGGATGAGCACTAGTAGATATGAAGTTGGTCCAACTCAAGTTTAGATTAAACAATAAAGAGGTCTTTTCAATGTTTGCCAGTCTATCAAGAGACCTAATAATTTAAAAGTTGTCTATGTTATTGAAAACATTGATAAAGTGCAGTTGGAGATAGCAACTGAGAAGAGACTAGTTGTTGAAACTCTTGAGGTTGTGTTGATGAATTTTGAGAGTGATAGCATCCCAGACTACAATGGGATAGTTAAGGCACATGGCTCACATGGTTTTCATAAACACCAACTCAAACTTCAGTTGGACTTGAAAAATTATGAGTCACCACCTACTAGACCATCTATTAAAGAGCCACTAGTATTGGAGTTGAAGGCTCTTCTAGCCCATAAGAGGTATGTGTTTTTAGGTACTAATAATACTTTGCTTGTTATTGTTGTTGCAGATCTTAATGACGAACATGTGGAAGCATTAGTTTCAATCCTCAAAAGGTTTGAAAAGTCTATTGGATGGACAATTGCAAACATCATTGGCATTCCACCTAGCATCTGTACTCAAAAGATTCAGCTCATCAAAGATTATAAATTAATTGACCACCAAAGATGTATCAACCCTCTTATGCAGAAACTTGTGCACAAAGATATAATTAAGTGGTTGAATGCCGATATGATATATCCGATTGCTGATAGTGAATGGATGACTCTAGTCCAGTGTGTTCCAAAGAAAGGAGTTATCATTGTTGTTTTTAATGCTAGTAATGAGTTGATTCTGATGAGACCACTCATGGGTTGGAGGGTTTGCATGGCCTATCACAAACTCAATGCATCAACAGAAAAGGATCACTTCCCTATGTCATTCATGGACCAAATATTAGATCACTTAGCGGGTAAAGGCTGGTACTATTTTCTTGATGGTTATTCGGGCAATCAAAATTTTATTGCTCTAG
Source organism: Solanum virginianum (assembly GCA_000787875.1). Classification (NCBI taxonomy): domain Eukaryota; kingdom Viridiplantae; phylum Streptophyta; class Magnoliopsida; order Solanales; family Solanaceae; genus Solanum; species Solanum virginianum. The sequence continues at coordinate 84,557 of DF357596.1, forward strand.
AGGACCAAGAGAAGATGACTTTAACATCTTCTTATGGCACCTTTCAATTCAAGAGGATGTCATTTGGATTGTGTAATGCACTATCTATATTCCAAAGATGCATGATGTCTATTTTCTCATATATGGTGGAGGATATAATCGAGGTGTTTATGGATGATTTCAATATGGTTGGAGATTCATTCAAAGATTGCTTGAGGAATTTTCATGATGTGCTAAAATAGTGTAAGGAGTGTCACCTAGTGTTGAATTAGTAAAAGTTTTACTTCATGTTAAAGGAAGGTATCGTGTTGGGGCACATGATCTCCATTCAAGGTATAGAGGTTGATAAATCCAAGGTCGAGATCACTAAGAAGCTTTCTCCACCTATCTTTGTAAAATGTGTGAGAAGTTTCTTGGGACATCTAGGTTTCTAAAAATAGTTTATACAGGACTTTTTCAAAAGTTGCACAATCCTTGTGTAAGCTACTTGAGAAGGATGCTAAGTTCGTATTTGATGATGCATATCCAAAGGTATTCAAAAGGTTGAAGTTGAGGTTAATACTGACGTCTATCGTAGTTATGCTCCAAATTGGACTCAGCCCTTTCAGATAATATATGATGTAAGCAGGGTCGCACTTGGTGTGGTGTTGGGAAAGTGTAGAGAGAAGATATTTCATCCTATTTACTAAGCCAGCAAAGCCCATAATGCAACATAGAAAAATTACATTATCATTGAGTAGTAGTTACTTGCAGTGGTATTTCATCCCATTTACTAAGCCAGCAAAGCCCACAATGCAACACAAAAAAATGACATTATCACTGAGTAGGAGTTACTTACAGCAATCTTTGAATTCGAGAAGTTTAGATCATATCTTTTGGGAACCAAAGTCATTGTACATACTGATCATTCGACATGACGGTACTAGATGGAGAAGAAGGATGCAAAAACAAGGTTGACACGATGGGTACTTCTTCTCCAAGAGTTTGATTTTGAGGTCATTGACAAAAAGGAGATAGAGAATCAGGTTGCTGACCACCTATCAAAACTTGAGGACAAGGCTATGGAAAAGTTCAACAATAGGATAGAGATTGAGGACGCATTACCTAATGAGAGGGTATTGGCAACATCACATGATTTAATACTATGGTTTGTGGATTATGCAAACTACTTAGTCAGTGATGTTGTGCTACCAAATTTGACTTCTCACTAGTGTTACAAGTTTATAACTAGTGTGAAGAAGTTTTTCTTTGATGAACCCTATTTGCTTTATTTCTGTGCAGATGAGATTATTTGATGTGTGTTCCTGAGGCAGAGATGATGAGCATAGGTAGAGATGATGAGCATCTTGGAGGCTTGTCATTCATCATTGGTAGGTAGGCATTATAGTGGAATTCAAACAACACATAAGATCTTACAATGTGGCTACTATTGGCCAACCATCCATCAAGATGCTCATGATTATGCTAAAGCTTGTGACAAGTGCCAAAGAGAAGGTGGAGTTTCTCGAAAGCATAAGCTCCCACTTAACCTCATTATGGTGATTGAGTTGTTTGATGTTTGGGGTATAGATTTTATAGGGTTGTTTGTCAGTTTGTATAGGAACAAGTATATTCTCATTGTGATGGACTATGGACTATGTCTCCAAATGGGTGGAAGTGGTTCTGCTTCCTAACCATGAAGGTAAAAGTGTCATGGCATTCCTCAAAAAGAAACATTTTCTGACGATTTGGCACTCCTCGGTGGATCATAAGCAATGGAGGTTCCCTCCTTTGCAAGAGGTTGTTTGAGGCTGTTCTAGAGAAGTATAGGGTGAAGAATAGTGTGGTAACGCCTTACCATCCACAAAAAAGTGGGAAAGTTCAGGTATCTAATAGGGAGATTAAACAGATTATATCCAACACATAAATGCAAACCGGACAGATTAGTCTCGAAGGTTAAATAATTCATTATGGGCACACTAGACTGGATTCAAGACACCCATAGGTATGTCTCCTTACCAACTTGTTTTTGTTAAAGCTTTTCACTTGCCTATAGAGCTTGAGCACAAGGTGATGTGGGCACTCAAGAAGCTAAATTTGGACTGGAATGATGCAACTAACTCAAGGCTGATACAACTTAGTGAACTTGATGAGTTACTATTAAGGGCTTATAAGAGCTCAATATTGTACAGATAGAGTATGAAACTATATCATTATCTTCACATTTAGCATTATCAATTCGCACCATGAGACTTTATGTGGCAGAGGTTGTTTCCTAGAAAACTCAAATCCAGATGGTTGGTTCCCTATAAGGTCACACATGTTTTCAACTATAGGGCTGTTGAGTTAGAGTACAAGAATGCCACGAGGTTTAAGGTCAATGGCCAAAGAATCATTTGCAATGCAAATGAGGTCAAGACAGTGGAAGTTCAGACACTTGGTGTAGTCTGAGTAACTAAGTAGTCTATGTCATGCCGCAATAATATATCAGGCACGACTTGGGAGGCAACCCCTGATACTAGTTGTAATTTTCAAGTACTTGTGTTAAAATGTTTTCTTTGGACACATAGATAGTTTAAAATTTCATATTTTGGCTATATGTTTAGACACACAAACTGGAAAGTTATAGGATAATAGTTTAGTTTGCTAAGTATGTGCAAGAACAGGGTTAAGGCAGCAAACCAGTACCAAAAGTGAGAAATTTAGGTTTTATGAGTCAGTGTATAGACTATGATTTAAACTTAGGCTTATGGAACTGATCATAGAACCATTTCCAGTGAGCAAAAAATTATGCACTTCAATCCACGAACCAACTTTATGGTCAACAGAAAAGACTATGGGCTGTTAGTAGGGTTCGTGGATTCCAGGTAAGTTTCTGGAAACTTTGCTAAGTGTGTTAGTCATTTATGAACACAACCTATGATCTATAAAACATTCCAGGGCTCATGAACACAACCTATGTTAGTCATTTATGAACACAACCTATGATCTATAAAACATTCCAAGGCTCATGGTTGTATTCGTGGAGCTCATACTTTGAAAAGCGCCTTTTCAAAACCATGAAACCAAGAATCACAGGCCGTAGAAATTTATATGGCCTATTATCGGGGTTTTGTGGAACCAAAAACCCATTTTACCTGACCCAATAAATGAAACAAAAGAGGGGTAAAATAAAATTAACCCTCATTTTCTAAAGAAATTACAAATCATCCAAACCCTACCCTTTTTCCTCTCCTCCGACCACATCTGACACTGCACCATATCTTTTTGGAAAGTTTCTCGTCCACCACTTCACTATTCCAACAAGAATTAGGGTTTTTTGCACTTCTATTTTGCATCATTTTCTTGGCTATATTCTCAAAAGTTTGATAACATTGGTCCTCGACCAAAGTGTAATGAGATACAGGCTCTGAGTGATAAACTCCATTTACGAGGCGATAGAGTCTAAGGCCAGTGGCTCTATAGAAGTGCTCGATATCCATCAAGATGAGGATATTAAGTAGCGACATACTAGGGTGGTATCTAGATGAATAGTACTGGCCCAACCACTAGCCACAACACCTCAGCCTCCCCAGTCTGAGGAGGGAGGTTCACAGAAGAAAAACTCTATACAGATGACGAACTCTAGGGAGGGGTCCCGATCAGGCTCCCCTAAAAGAGAAGGCACAGGATCATATAATAAGTTCAGATTAGAGTCCATGAATTCAAGCAAGTCTGCCACAGTACCTGTTCCTGCAACTGGCCAGTCGAGACACTGGTGCTTTAAGGACATGCATTTCCAGTAAGATGACAGGGGTCGGGACACCCGGACTGTAAGGACCCAGACTTTGTAAGGCCTTAATGATGTAAGCATATTTAGTTCTAAGGAGTTTTTGACCATGGTATCACCACAAGACCACCTCTATGAGCTATGGAGCAGTCCACGACCCATGTAAATGTGTCTTAAGGTGGCCCTTAGCCTTGTGTGTAGTGTGTTTGGGTTTATGGTAGAGTTTAAGACTAAAGCACTCTTCACTAAGCCCTTCATGGCTCGTGAGACTCAGCACTGGGCGTGAAGTGGCTCATGGTAGTAGCTTGGGCTTGAAAGCCATATTTTAGCTAAGGCACCTCACGCACCAACCCCTATATGGGTCGTATAACACCACACAGCTCCTGTGGGGTCCTGTGAGGGTGTTTGTCCAAAAATTTTCTAAGTATAGAATCACTGTCTCAGAACATGACCAGTGTAAATTTTTTTAAGTGCTGTCTCATGGGAAGCTATACGATTCATTTGACTTCACACGACCCTCTTCCTTCTTGACGGGATGCCTGGTAACTTTTTGAAGCTCATTTCATTAATGATTTTCTTGTAATTTTAGTTATTCCTACAGGTTGTTTATGACTTTCTAACCTATCCTAAACCCCTAAAAAGACCTATACTCCTCTATTCCTATTCAAATTCATTTCACACATTTAGAATACTCAAACTCTCTCATCTAACAAACTCCTCTCAAGTGAGCCATTGGAGGATTAGCTTGGATCTTAAGGAAGGGTCTTTTTCTTCAATCAATTTCTTCTTGATTCTTCTTAATTATCTAAGGTATATGGGATTGATTCATGGTCCTTTTCAACCATGAAGACCCTAAACTCTTTTTACTCTTTGATTTATGAATTTCAAGCTTAACTTTGAATATAGGTCTTTTAAATTATTGCTTATTTAATTCAATTGAGATATAGGCTATGTTTAACTGATGTTTTTCAAGTTATTTAAGCCCTAATATATTGAATTGCATTGATATTATGAGGATTTGAATATGTATGTCCCTTAAATGTTGAATTCAATAATGGGCAGTCTAAAGTATAATTTAAATATGAATTTACTCATGGATTTACTTGGATTTCATATTATATTATTTATTTACATATGAATCTCTATTTCCCATGTTAGTCTCTCATGATTTATAGCATATTCATACATGAACATTGGTTTTCATGAAGATTCTAATGTGGGTTATGACCCAATTATGTTTATGAATATGTTTTTGATAAAAGTATGGTTATGATAAGAATGTGATTACATAATGTCTATGATATGGCTCGTTTAGCAAACTTTGGGTATTTATACCATTTTGTATACATGTGAATGAGTTATTCCTATGCATAAAAGTATGATATGAAGTATGATTTGGCTTTTTAGCCCAAATGTGCATGATTATGAAGAATATTAGTTTTTGAGCCTAAGTATGCATTGAAAAGATTTGAAATGACTTATATCTCTTTTGAAAGCACGTATATGTATATGTATTCTTGTGGGAAGATGATCTAGAACCGAGCGTCCTTATGAGAGGGGGCCTATCTATAAGGGTCCAGTACCCAAGTCCCATAACTATATGCCAGCATAGGTATATGTTTATGCCGCTTTAAAGGATGGTTATGATATGGAAATCCTTCTAAAATGAATTGTAAGGAAGGAGGCCATCACACCAAAATGATTGGGTCGTAAGGTGTAGTGTAGATTACCTTTGGTATATAATCTTCTCTTGCCTAATGGAAGGCTTTCGTCAAGCAGATTTCATGTAATAACTTGAATGAGTTTGAGATTTCGATTATGGTCTCATCCCTTCTATGTTGAAGTATTATGGCATTACATGCATCATGAATTTCATTGCATATTGATATACTACTCTTTATTTCCTATATACTTCTTTCTACATATGTGTCCTTGTCATCTAACACTAAATGCAGGTTTAATGAGTTCATATGCATTGTATGCCACGTACTTAGTACATTCAAATGTACTAATGCATACTTTTTGCCTCTATGATATAATCATGTAGAGACCAGAGACTATCTTGATATACCTCTTGACGATTAGCTCGCATTGTGAAAGTTGTTATGGTGAGTCCTATCCTCCAAGGAAAAGCCACCTTTTATCTACCTATTATGTTGCTTCTGCTTATGTTCTATTTACTTTGAGGGTAAGCCCAAGACATGTTTTGGACCCCATCCTATTATATGACTTAGAGGCATTGTTGGACAATATATAGACTCTTGTACGGATTTGTGTTGTATCTTGTAATTATCTTATGGAGATTACAATTATGGCTATATTTTGAATATGGTTGTGATGATGATATGTTTATGATCAGACAGGAAATGTGAAAAGTGC
>DF357596.1:90728-110095 GCA_000787875.1 Solanum virginianum
TCCTTAATCCCTTCTATCCCCATAACATGAGCCATACTTACCTGCCTCTTAGTTCTTATGCGTTATGTGCTATGTGGATCATACTAAACCTTATCCTTATGACATCCTAATAGCATGAGTCCTACTTTCTCATCCCTTAGAACTATATGTTTACTACTTCATTATGTGCTCCCAAACCAAATGAGGTGAATATGGATACTTTGAGGCTTGTTTGGGGACTCTCGGGTTCCCATCCACCATGTTACTCTTAGACAATGGCATTGAGTGATGACGTACTAGGGCAATATCTAGACAGATAGTACTAGCCCAACCACCAGCCACTATACTTAGCTTCTCCAATATGAGGAAGGAGGTTCACAGAGGAGTAGCTCTGTACACATGATGGACTCTAGCAAGGGGTCCTAGTCAGGCTCCCTTGAAAAAGATGGCTCAGGATCAAAAGATGACTTGAGCTCGGAGTCCGTGAATTCAAGCAAGTCAGCTACAGTACCAGTTCTTGCAACTGGATAGTCGTGATACTGATGCTTCAAGTACATGTACTTCTAGCAAGATTACAAAGGTTGGCACATCCAAACCATATTTGAGGAGTCCTAGATAGTGACAGTCGGATTTGATAGTGTGTCGATCCTTCATGACATGATGGCTCGATATAGTTTGGTTGGCTAGAAGCACTATCAAGGAAGTATTCCCTAGCTTTAGTTCATAAGTTCTACACCTCTTATGTTGCTATGAACCTTGAGGCTATGCTAAAGAAGGCAAAGCATCTTTCTTAGCCCAGATTGACTCAGACATTGGTACGAGGTGTTCGAGTTGATTTATTAGAGACCATTGTCCAAATATTCCTATTCAGTCATGATAATCAAGCCCCCGTGACTACAATAGAGTTTTGTTATAGGGTGGGGCAAGCACAAGATGGTATGATTATGAGAGATGTGGTCCAAAAGGCCACCATATTAAGATAAATTGCCAGGCATATAGCTAAACGAGGCACGGAGACTGACTGGGTGTCTGGCCCTATGCCTATTGTTAAGGCCTCGCTCAATTTCGTTGGCAAATTTTGGTGGGTAGTAGTTCGCACATAGATTTGGCCAACACATGCTAATAATACTCTGATGATGGATCATGCAGTGCTTGTTGCCAGCATATAACTACTATGACATCGACTTTGCTCATTGTATAATAGAGAAGATACACAAGCATACTTTGAGGAGGTTGACATTGATATCGTTCCCTTGGTTAGTTCACCGGCTATGTATAGAGGCAGGAGCATAGATCATGCCTAATGTCGACGCTATGATAGATATCCAGAGCACCAAGGATGCAAACCTGATAAAGGCCAATAATAATCTAGGCGCATTGAGGCGAGCACCTTAAACTACAATTTGACTGCCTCAGATTTTCATTGAGCCTCTGCATCCCCAGGTCTATACTACTATTGCTACTGATGATGAGTCTGAGAAGGCGTGCAAGCTGATATTGAGATGGATATAGGGCCCACTTCTACTTCCTCCATTGTACCAAAGGTAATGCCTTTATACCCTTTTATTGCGGGTATGGTTTATATCTCCAAGGAGTCCATTCAGGCCCTGGTACAGCACCAACCTCATACTAAGTCCTAATTGACTCAGTTATTGTAGCAGATCAGGCCTTGGGTTTGCAAGGCTATTTCATAGTATGTAGAGTGCATGCAAGAATGTTATTTGGTCATACTTGAGGAGAGATTACACTTAAACATGGCTATAAGGATATATTTGAGAGGCATGTGGAGGACTGCCTCAGATCTACTCAGGCTCCTGATATGACTGTCATCTGAAAGGAGAAATGTTGTAGAATGACGGGTTATTCACAGGCCTACCATTAGAGGATCCATATAGCCATCTACACAACATTGTGTTTGTCTGTAAGATTGTAATGGGAAATCAAAATCTATCTATAGATGTTGTTAGGCTCCATGTCTTCCCAATGTAATATTCCTATTCCTTATATCACTACACTGGTGCTAGACTTGTTTGCTGGGAGCCCACAACCCGCACCTCTGAAAAGAGGTGTCATATGAGAAATGATGATCCTGAGGCCGCCAAGCGACATGCTGAGAATCTAGAGAGATAGCAGATGGGATGAGGTAATATGACATGCATGAGATGAGCAGATAGAATTAGGTGTTGGACCCTCAGGACAAGCCACCACGACAGAGGAGACCACCCGGCAGGTTGAGGGTGGTGATTCATAGACTGATACTGGCATTTAGGCACCTAAGTATGTTCCTTTTTTACTCCTATATTAGCTTTTCATTTATTTCTTTGCATTGAGGATAATGCAAGTAATTTTCAATAGGATGTTGGTATTTATAAGCCTTGACGAAGTCTGAGTAACCAAGGCCTATATCTACTCTAAATTTTAAGTTTGTGATGTGTTGTCAAAATACAGTACTTTTGATGCTTAAAACTTGGAATTTTGTGTATTCTCAAAGTGATGTTAGTAGATTTGATGAGTTTTTATGTTTGTTATGCAGGATCATAGGGTTCGCATGATTTTGGGCTAAGTGTGAAGAAATTAAAGTGTTTGTTGTTCTACGACACCCTTTATGGGCCGTGGAAGTTTCCACAAGCTGTAGAGTTGATTTCATCGCAAAATCCAGTAAAAGGGAGATTTTCTTAAGTTAAATCTATGAACATACAGACGATCCGTAAAACTTTGTACGAGTCATAGATATGGTGTCGTATCCTAAACATCAGAAAGTGGGGAGTTGCTACAATGCCATCAGATGAAACCCTTCACAGGCCATAAGTATTTATATGAACTATAGATAGGTTTCATAGAAGTAAACCCTAGATTTGTAGATAAAATCCATGAAGCCCTGATTACATGCCATAGAACTTTATACGGCCCAAAAAGATGCCTGTAGTGCCTACCGACCCAGTTCTTCTATTTGGATTTGGTTTTGTATTTGATATATATGAGGAGATGCCCTGATTACATGCCATAGAACTTTATACGGCCCAAAAAGATGCCTGTAGTGCCTACCGACCCAGTTCTTCTATTTGGATTTGGTTTTGTATTTGAAATATTATATATATATGTTTTTAGGTTATTTTTCATGTCGAACAGTTAGGAACCAGTGATATACATTGTGAGACACTTGGAAAACAATATTTTGTGATCTTAATTTATACTTGTGATTTTTCATTGAAGAGCTTGGATTTCTTGTTCTTAATTTCATTTGTGTAAGTGTTTAATTATGCTATGCTATATTATGATTCTTGCATCTACACTAAATATGAGTAGCTAAATCCACAACTAAGGTTTTGGGAACCATGAAGAACTAACAAGGTAAAATCGAATAATTCAAAAATCTTAGAAAGTGTGTATGCATGTATTAATTAATTATCTCATTTTGGTTACTTTTTAATGGTGGCCAATGTTAGAACACGCTAGGGTTACTCACTGGATCAAGGTAGTGATAAATTGGGAGAGAGATTAATTAATAGGATTCAATTGATTTTTCTCGTCTAATCACACAAACTAGATCAAATGGAAGTTGTACTAGAACATTATGTAAGGGTTAGTAATGTCACACTATGAAGATGGATCAAATCACGTAGTGAAATTTACCTCTCACCTAGATCAAAGGATTTGGTAACTTAATTTACCATTTAGCATTCTACATACTAGAAAAGAATTCGATTATCTGGTAATACCAAGTTAGGGAATCATGGGGAATACAATATTACTTTTCTTATTGGTTTCACATACTTGTCTTAGTTAAGATTTCTTTCTACAGTTTTACAACCCTCCCTCCCCGGGGAGATAAGTAGGTTAATCAACTGGAATTGCTTGAAATTATTCTAAGTGTACCATATTCCCTGTGGGTTTGATCCTAATGTTGATTAAGTTATATATCTTGACAATGACCTCTTTAACCTTCAAAAAGGAGGTGTACCTTGGGCGACATCAATATTTTGGTGCCGTTGCTGGAGAATAAAGCTAGACTTGTTCAATTTGAGTAGTTCAGGAACTAATCCTTATTTCCCTTATTTTACATTTTTCTTCTTTTTGCTTTTGTTTCAATATGCAAGTGTAGTGTATGCATGACACTCGATGTCGAGGCATTCCCTTGACTCCGTTTGACCCAAAGATCTAAAGAATGCTGAGAAGAATGGCCTAGCACAATAAGAACAACACTACAAATAACATAATGAATGCAGCATTGAACCAGAATGAGAATGATAATAACCCACCTTTGCTTGAGGACATTGATCCACAGCCACAAGAACTTAATGTCGAAGCTCATACATGGAATCAATATCAACTTAACCCTATGGCTATAGATGTCATTGGAGCTATTGTGTTGCTAAAACTACTAGATGACACAAAGTTCATTATTTCGATTGGGTTACTTCAAATGTTGTAGAATGACGGGTTATTCACAGGCCTACCATTAGAGGATCCATATAGCCATCTACACAACATTGTGTTTGTCTGTAAGATTGTAATGGGAAATCAAAATCTATCTATAGATGTTGTTAGGCTCCATGTCTTCCCAATGTATCTAATAGGCAATGTAACGCTATGGCTATTTGAACTCCCACAAAGTTTAATCACCAGCTGGGATGAATTACAGAAGGCATTTTTAGAGATGTTCTTCCCGAGATCGAAGAAGCTAAAGTTGAAAGACCAAATCAACAACTTCAAGCAAGTTCCTAGTGACTCGATTAGTACCGCATGAGAGAAGTGTCCCTGACCACAAAATTGTGGATGATTCCTTATTGGAGATCTTTTACCGAGCCCTGGACGACAATAGCTAAGCATGTGTTAATACCATCATGGGTGGTTCATTTTTAGATCAACCATTTTCAAGGGTTGCTGAGAAGCTGGAAAAGATGGTTAAGATAAATTATGCATGTGGAACGAGAGATAGGTCGACAATAAAGATCTTATGTGTAGTTATTACTAATTCAGTGCAAGAAAAAATATATGAGGAGATGATGTAAGAGGTTGCTCAGATTAATACCAATGTGTAGTTGTTGATAAAGCAAAACCCAAAATATGTGAATGCAGTTGCTCATCAGCCTTCACGAGCACCCATGTATGAGGAGCCTTACTATGAAGAGGACACTTTCTTTGTCACTAATTAGATAGGAGGTTTTAGGACCAATGCCTAAGGGTCTAATCAGGACTATTAGCGCAAAGATCAAGGAAACGAAGGTCAGAACTATAACAGGGATGGCATCGAAGAGGCTACTATGATAGTAATAGGGGCCAAAATAGAGATGTTGATTGGGGACACATTGATGGTTACAAGAATTGTCTGTATGTGCCACCATATAATCGAGATTCGAGTGTTGCTAGCTTTAGAGTTAAGGAGATGTTTGATCATTTATTGAAAAAGGATGACACACAGGATGAGACCTTAAGGGGGATGAAGTCTAAGATCTCTAGCATTAATAAAAAGATTAAGTCTCATTCTATTGCTATCAAGCAGCTAGAGCAATAGTTCAGTCAAATATCAACTCAGCTTAAGCAGTGACAGAAAGGTATATTGCCTAAAAATACAATAAAAAATCCAAAGAATGGGGGGCAGTGTATAGCGGTTACTACTTGTGATGGCAAGCAGACCATTGATCCTCAAAAGCCGATTGATGATGATGATGTTTGTAAGGAGCCAGTTGAGGTCAAAGATGCAGAGACTGGAGATGATTGTTCCAAGGATAAGGTGAGTGAAACTGCAATGATGCCACAAAAGTTGAAGCCCATTCCTAGAACTCCTCCTCTCTTCTCTTAAAGAATCAAAAAGAAGGGGGAGGAGGGTAAGTTCTAGCACTTTCTCTCCATGCTGAAATAACTTATCATGACCCAAGCCTATGGCTTAGACATAACATGGCGCAAGGGGATCCCAAAGGGACCCCAAGCAAGCCTCTTAGAACATCATAACACATCCTTGATCGCAAAAATAATAAAACAAGCATCAAGAGAAATAAATCAAGATAACCGGGACTAAGGGAATACTTTCATATCATAGATGTCAAGAACAATAGAGTCACAGCTCATAACATAGATACATAACATGTTCAACAACACCTCTACTACATAGATAAGAGCGGGGACCACAACAACAATCGGGATCACCCTCATAGTCAATACATAAACAAAAGAAAGATAGTCTTAGAACATAATAACAGATCATAAGAAACATCCTCAGAATGGAGGACTCACCAAGAAGTTTGAGAGACAATCGTACAAGCCACATGGAGGAAGAGGTTGATCAAGCGATGCTCCAGTTCCTACGTAGTGACATCATGTAGGCATAGAGCATGCGTTAGTACGTTTGAATGTACTAAGTATGTAGGATGCAATGCAACAATAGATAGACATCATAGGCAAAATGCATAATAATACTCAACAGATAGCATAATAGAAAGATGGCATGTATGAATGATGCTTGAAGTAAAATCAAGCTTATATAGAACATAATACATGAATAAAGAGTGACTATTCTTAGTGCAATCCAAGGCCTACCACCTCCTTAGAGAGGAGCATGAGGTACAAACCCCTTCATGAGGTTGATGGAGTGCAAACCCCCCAACAAGGTTGATGGAGTACAAACCCCCTATCAAGGTTGATCGGTACAAACCCCCAACAAGGTTACCTGGGCCGACTACCCCCCGAGCTAGGCGATCAAGGTACCAACCCCTCAAAAAGGTTACCCGCACCTATAACCCCTCAAGCTAGGCTTGGTCATCCCCAACATAATAGAGATAATATCATATATATACACTTCTTTTCATATATTCCTTTTCATCATCCTTTTATCATCATGCCATCATCATATAGTCATTCAACTTATAAGACATGTATTGGGCATTCAATTCCTCAAGAATAACCTAACATTTTATCAAACACTTAGAGGGTGTGTAGTACTAGTGTAAAACCATGTAATTCGAGAGTGTTATCATTCTAGAAAATCCAATGTAAAACCATCAATAGATTCTTGGTAACACCCTCAAGAAGTATACATCAAAACCCTTCATTTAATCTCACATAGATCTTAGATTTATAGCCCAAACCATAGTAAAATAGTCATAATTTCATAAACCCCAGCATAGTATGCAATAAAATTCATAATAAATAAGACCCATGAGTAAATCAACTTTAAATCATGCAAATAAGAGTAAAAAGAAGCTTAGGTATCATAAGTCAAAGGAACCCATGAAAGAAAACACATACCTTAGCTTTGGAGATGAACTTAATGATGATTGGAGATGGAAACTTGAAGCTTAAATGAGAGCCTTTAAATCCGATGAGTTTTGAGACATGAGTTTAGGAGTAAAATATTTGGCGAAATGTTTGAATGAGTATTGGGGAATGTTTAGAATGATATGAGGGTGGAAAATGGCTAAGTATAGGTATTTTCACGCTTGGGACACTTAGGCCTAAGAATTAAAGGTCTTGGACTGAAGTCAAAACTAGACAAAAAATGCACAGAGGTGCGCCCTTGTCGTGTCGCGCCAGGGGCACGAAAACCTCTCTGGAAATCGCTTTTTTTGATTTCCAAATTTTGATACGATTACTCTTAAATCAGGGTTAACCTATTTTCAACTTAATTTGATCCCCTGAATAAGAATATGAAGTCAAAGTTTTTGTATCATGCGCGAATTTTGAGATATATGGAAATTACGATTTCGAGCACTTCTCAAGCACATTTTCGGGCACTTTTTAGGGTTGTTTCAATATCTCCCCCTTGGGAACATTCATCCCTTAATGTCAAAGAAATGTATATGAGAGACACAAACATGACAATTTCAGCCCACATAAGGATGCAACAATGCACTTAAAAATTATTTCAAAAATCTTATCAAAAGTGTAAAATCATCATGAACTTGTCAGTTTAAACATGAATGTGTGCAAATATCAGGGGCTAAACTTAGATTTGAAATTACATAGGGGACTTAGATTAATACCTTAGGCTTGAGTGGAGTGGAAATTACATAGGGGACTTAGATTAATACCTTAGGATGATCATCACTTTTGCATGTCCAGTTCGGCCTCCCAAGTAGCACTTTCAACTTGTTGATTCCTCAAAAGGACCTTAATGGAAGCCACATCCTTGTTCCTCAATCTCTTCACTTTCTTATCCAAACTATGAATCAAAAACTCTTCAGAAGTCATGTTGTCTTCCACAACACCCACCACATCAAGGGGCACAATTGAATTAGTATCACCCACACACTTCCTCAACATAGACACATGAAATACCGAATGAATCATTTCCATTTCTCTAGGCAAATCCAACTCGTAAGCTACCCTGTTAATTCTCCTCATTACCCTATAAGGGCCTACATATCTTGGGGTCAAATTTCCATTCTTACCAAAGTGAACCACAACCTTCATGGGTGACATATTCAAATAAACCCAATCACCCACTTTGAATTCAAGATCCCTTCTCCTCACATCGACATAAGACTTTTGGCAACTTTGGGCCGTTTCAACCTTTCCCTAATCATCCTAACCTTCTCAAGAGCCTCCATAACCAGATCCAGTCCCAACATAGCCACCTTACCAATTTCAAATAACCCACTTAGTGATCTATAATGTCTACCATAAAGAGCCTCAAAAGGAGCAACACTAATGCTAGAATGATAGTTATTATTGTAGGTGAACTCAATCAACAGAAGATGATCATCCTAATTCCCTTAAGCTCCAATACACAAGTACTAATCATGTTCTCATGGGTCTGGATGGTCCTTTCGACTTGGCCATCTATTAGAGGGTGGAAGGCCATACTAAGCTTAACCTTTGTACCAAGACCCCTTTGGAAAGACCTCCAATAATGTGAAGTAAATTGAGCTCCACGATCTGATATGATGGATACTTTGCACTAAGTTCCCTTTGGATAGACCTCCAAAATTGTGAAGTAAATTGAGCACCACGATTTGATATGATGGATAAAGGAACCCCATGCAATCTCACTAAGTCATAGATGTACAACCTAGCATACTCTTCAGCCCCATATGTTATCTTAATAGGTAGAAAGTGAGCCAATTTCGTCATTATCCAAATGGAATCAAAACCATTACTAGTCTTGGGCAACCCAACTACAAAGTCCATATTAATCACTTCCTACTTCTAAGTATTACCTCTATGTCTTGGGTTAGGCCACCCGGCCTTTGGTGTTCGGCTTTGACTTGTTGACAACTATGGCAAGCGAACACAATTTTGCAATATCTTTCTTCATGCCTTCCACCAAAATACCTCTCTCAAATCCCAATACATTTTAGTAGAACCAGGGTGAACAGAATAGGAAGAACCATAGGCCTCATCAAGAATTCTGTCTCTCAAGCCACTAATACAAGGCACACATAACCAACCTTGGTATCTAAGTACACCATCTCCCCCTTGGGAGAAAACCTTTAATTTCCTATCACCAACCAAGGCCTTTTGTAACAACCCCAAAAAGTGCCTAAAAATATGCCTTGAAAGTGCCTGGACTCGTAATTCCGTATATCTCAAAATCCGTGTGTGATATCAAAAATCTGACTTCATATTCTTGTTTAGGGAGTCAAATGTAAGAGGAGAAGGGTCTAACCCTAATTTTAGAGCAACCATATTGAATTATGAATTTTCAAGTTGGCATAAAAATAGTGTTGATTCTGCACCATCAACGTGACCCACGCAGGTACAAAACTGGTCCAGTTTTTTGGACTTCACAAACACTTAGTCTTATATTTCTCTCAAAATTCAAGAGCCAAAACCCTCTCTGATTCTCAAGGAATTCAACTAAGCTTCAAGTCTCCATCTCCAATCTTCATCAAGTTCATCTCCAAAGATAAAGTATTTGGTTTTCTTTCATGGGTTCCTTTCACCATGATACCCAAGCTTTTTTTTCCTCAAAATTGCATGATCTAAAGTTGATTTACTCATGGTTCTTATCTATTATGAAAATCACTGCACACTATGTTTGGGCTTATGAAATTATGACTGTTTTACCATGTGTTGAGCTATGTATCTAAGATCTATTGTAAGATTTGACTAAGGGTTTTGATGTATATTACTTCATGGTGTTACCAAGTATCTACGAAAGGTTTTACGTTAAATTTTCTACCATGATTTCACTCATGAATTGCATGGTTTTATACTAGCACTACACACACTCTAAGTGTTTGATAAAATATTTGGTTATGGTTTCTTGAGGGATTGAGGGCCCAATACATGTCTTATAAGTTGAATGATGTTATGATGATGAAATGATGATGCAAGTAATATATGTATGTGATGAATAAATGATGAGAAAAGGAATGTATGGATCTGATGATGAAAGGAGTGTATATATATATATATATATATATATATTTGATATTATCTATGTATAGTGTTTGGGATGACCAAGCCTAGCTCGGGGGGTTGTAAGCCCAGGTAAAATATCGAGGGGTTGGTACCTTGGTCGCCTAGCTCGGGGAGTGGTAGGCCTGGGTAACCATGTTGGGGGTTGGTACCCATCAACCTTGATGGGGGGTTTTTACTCTATCAACCTTAATGGGGGTTTGTACTCTGTCAACCTCCATGGGGGGTTTGTACTCTATCACCCTCATGAAGAGGTTCTACCTCATGCGCCTATCCAAGGGGGTGGTGAACCTTGGCTTGCACTATAATAGTCACTCCTCACAATCGTATTATGATCTATATAAGCATAGTTTTACTTCAAGCATCATTCATACATGTCATATTATTAGTATGTTATTTATTGCTTATCATAATGCATTTTTCTTATGATGTCTATCTCTTTTTGCATTGCATCCTGCATATTTAGTGCATTTAAACGTATTAACGCATACTCTATGTCTACATGATATCACCATGTTGGTTCCGGAGCTCCTATTGATTCTCCTTATAGCTAGACGGATTGTTCAAATTAGCTTATGGTGAGTCCTCAAGTCCGGGGATAATATCTGGGTTACTATCGGAGGTAGACAAATTGTCTAAGTTAGCTTATGGTGAGTCCTCAAGTCCGGGGATAATATCTATCTTCTCTCAAGCTTATGCTTAGACTATGTTTTGCATGTTCGGATTATCTATTTTTATTATTATAAGGGTGAGCCTGGTTGCTTGACTTGGCCCCCACTCTTATCTATGTAGTAGAGGTATTGCTGGACATGATGTGTATCTATACTATGAGCTTTGACTCTCTCATGAATCTTGTTACTTATGATATGAAAGATGTTCCCTTTACTCCCAAATTCCCTTGTTTATGTTTATCTCTTATTGTCATTTTAATTGATTTTGCGACCAAGGATGTGTAATGATATTTTATGAGGCTTATTTGGGGTTCCTTTGAGTTCCCCATTTGCCGGTGATATCTAGGTCCTAGGCTTGGATCGTGATAAAGGTGGTATCAGAGCACTAGGTTGTTAGATCCTCGTCGCCCAACACACCACATCAATTAGAGTCCTATTCATAATTATGCAGCACACCACGACTATGAATGGGAGGCTATGAAGCATTCTAGGAAATATTTCACTTCTTTATGATCTATGTCATGTAATAGAGTTAGGTCCCCTAGGGCTTATTGCTAATCCCTAACTATTACATTATATGATATATCTCAAGCTACTCAGGATGGTGATATGACGAATGTGGAGGTTCGCAATGCTCTGTGGGTGTTAGCTAAAGTGGCGACAAAGTTGGAAACTCACCTCAATCAACAAGTGAATGTCCCCCGAGACTTCTAATAGTAAGAGGAGGAGTAGTGAGGCCAAGAGGGCCCATATTGAAGGAAAGTTCCAAGGTCTCAAAGATAAAGGTGGTGCGGTGCCTTATGCTAGGTACCCAAAATATGATAGGTGTCATGATAGCCCATGCTTGAGAGGTACCGACGCTTGTTATGGTTGTGGAGGGTTGGGTCACATGGTAAAGGATTGCCCTTGTAAATGCAATAAGAGGAAAGGAGGTATTGGTGGGATGACTAATCCCAAGTATCAAAGGCGTGGAAGGTACCATGGTAGCCTATGCTTGAGGAATACCAATGCTTTTTATGGGTGTAGTAAAGTGGGTCATAGGCTAATGAATTATCTATATGTTTGAAGGAAGTGTAAAGGTGGCCGACCTTTGGATCAAGGTTGTCATGTTGATCAAGTGGCTCAAAGAGAGGATGAGGCACCCAATGTTGCTATCGATATGTTGAAATTCCCTTGGACTTTGATGTGTTTGCACTGATAAGCCGGTGTGCCACTATTTCTTCCATTATTCTTTTGGTTTTGAGTGGGTTTCATATGTGTCTCGAACTTTCTTTGGTGTCTATCTCATTGGTGAGCCTATTGTTATATGAAAGTTCATAGGTGTTGTTCTGTGTTTATGCTGTATTAGGTCTTTCCTTGTAACTTGTTGGGTGAGTGTGGTGGATTTTGATGCTATGCTTTGGATGGATTAGTTGCATTGGTGTTGAGTTCCTATTTAATATAGGGCCCATAGGGGCATATTCTGATTCCCTATTAAATCTGTCCTTCAGTGTGGACTTGTAAGGTGGATGCGAAGAGGTAAGTCTATTTCTTGCCTTAAGTTATAATTGATTTCTAAGGGTTTCCCCCATATTCTTATTGCATAGGGTCTTGTCTTGTAATTTTGGTTAAACTTAGTTTGTTGGGTTAGAGATCTTGAGGTGGTTCGACTACTTGCATATTGTGGCTCTTTTGGTTGTAGAACCCGTAAGGTCCTAAGCATTCCTTAATACTCACTCAAACATTTAGACTCATATTTCATCCTAAATTCAATACCCAAAGCTCAAGACCAATCTAAAGGATTTCATCAAGTATTTCACTCAAGCTTCAAGTCTCCATTAAAGTCCTCTTCAAGAAATTCTCCCAAGTTAAGCTATGTGGGTTTCAACCATTGGGTCATTTCACCCATGGTGCCCAATCCTCTTTCCTACTTAAATTCCATTCTTTAAAGTTGATTTACATGTGGGTTTTGTATATTAAGAAATTTACTGCATAGTGATTTGGGGTTTATGAAAGTATGATTGTTTTAGCATGTTTGAGCTATAAATCTTGGATCTAATTTTGGATTTGATGAGGGGTTTTGATGTATATTGCTTGAGGGTGTTGTAAGTTGCTCATTGATAGCTTTATAATGGATTTTCTTGCATAATTTCACTCTTGAATTGCATAGTTTTACACTAGCATAACACACCCGCCAAGTGTTTGCTAAAATGTTCGGCTATGGTTTCTTGAGGAATTGAAGGTCTAATTTTTGTATTATGTTATGAATGACTCTATGATGATGAAATAAGGTTGAATATTGTGTTACCAAATTGAGGGGTTGATACCTCATTAACCAAATTGAGGGGTTGATACCTTAATCACCTTAGAGGTGGGTGTTGTATGTTAATAACCAAATTGAGGGGTTGATACCTCAATTACCTAGAATTGGAGGTGGTAAGCCCATTAGCTAAAGAATGATCTTTTTCTAATTATGAACTATGTTCTATATAAGCATGAGTTTACTTCAAGCACCATTCATACATGTCATATTATTATTATGATATCCATTGCCTATGATTATGTATTTTGACTAAGTTGCCTATTTACTGTTGCATTGCATCTTACATACTTAGTACATTCAAACGTACTAACACATACTCTATGCCTACATGATGTTACCATGTAGGAACTGGAGATCCTTTTGGTCATTACCCCCCCCCACATGGCTAGTGGTATCCATTCAAGCTAGTTGGTGAGTCCTCATGTCCAAGGGCAATATCTATGTTCTTTTACTATGTATTGAAGCCTATATTTCCTTCTTGGTATACTTTGACTATGAGGGTGAGTCTGGTTGCTTATGTTGGCCCCCGCTAAGTTCTATGTTAGAGGTGTTATTGGAAAAGATATGTATAATGCTTGAGCTTTACTCACTTATGATATTCAAGCTATTTGAATATAAGTCTTTATATCCCTTAGTCCCAATTTCCCTTGTTTATGTTTCTTATGTTAATTCATCTTGCTTTCACGACCAAGGATGTGTGATGATATGCTATGAGGCTTGTTTATGGTTCCTTCAGGTTCCCCAATCGTTGATCACGTCTACGCCCTAGGCTTGGGTCATGACAAAGATGGTATCAGAGCACTAGCTTGAAAGATCCTTGGAGTCCAATACACCGTGTCGATTAGAGTTTTATTCATGGTTGTGTTGTGCACCACAACTATGAGTTGGAGGCTATGAGACGTTTTAGGAAATGGTTCCCTTCTTCATGGTCTATGTCGTGTTTTAGAAATGAGATAGGGCTTACCCCTCTAACGAATGTTCTTTGCTATTCAAGTTGATCATGTCACGTCATTGAGGAAGGCAAAGGAAGGTAAGTTGAAGGTATTGATGTTGATGGATCCAAGTTTCACTATTTCTTTCATTATTACTTTTGGTTGCTAGTGGGGCTTCTTATGTGCCAAAGTTATTGTGTGGATCTTTGGTGTCTATCCTTTTGTTGGGTATATTGTTGCTAGAAGGTTCATAGGTGTTGATCCAAGTTTGTATAGCATTAGGTCTTGCTTTGTGAACTGTTGGAGTTGGCATGGTAGATTTTGATGTGAATTTAGGGATGGAATAGTTGCATGCTTATTGTGTCTTCATGGGTAGTAGGACTCGTAGATTTAGATTCCAACTTCCTAATGAGCCTATCTTTGAGCGGGAGGTTGTCAAATGGTAGCAAGGGAGGTAGATCCATTTCATATCTTAATGTACAATTAGTCTCTAAGGGATTACATTTTTCATCTTGTGAGAATTTGAGGTGTTGAATCTAAGTTGTTTATTTATAAAATTGTCATTGGTGATAGATGAGGCCTTGAATATCCCTTTTCGGTATTTTGAATTTCGGGTAGTGTCTTTAGGTTTGACTAGTACATCGGTTATGCCTATAAGTCTCATGAGTAAGATCTCTAGTCCCTGCTCTAATAGTTTTATGGTGGTTTTGGAAGTGGAGTTTTCCGCTATCGTAGATAAAAGTGACAGGCGATGATATAATAGTTCATTCCCTAATAAGGTAGTGCATGTGAATCATTTGGGGGTAGTACTACAAGTTTAAAGAGTGAAATTAGGTGCTAAATAACAGGAATAAGAGTTTTGGTTGTAGAAAGTTGCCTTCCTAGGCAATGTGGTGCCTGATGATGGCATTAAGGTGGACCCTAGTAAGATATAGGTGATGAGATGTTAGCCTAAACCTTAAAAGGTTGTGATGTGATGGCTAAGGATGAGTGACCTACTTAGTCAACTACAATGGGTTAGTCACTTCTCTAAGGTTGATCTTTGGTACGAGTGTTGTCTCCAAGTGAAGATGAGGGTAGGTGATATCCCTAAGTGTATTTTTGGACTAGGAGTAAGCATTATTAGTATTGATGGAGTTGTTTGTTTGTCTTGTGCACCAAGCATGTTTGTGGATTTCTTGAATAGGGTCTTAAAACCCTACCTTGATATGTTTGTGGTGGTCTGTAGTGATGAGGTATTGATTTGTTTAGATCTTGTGAATCATTTGGGGGTAGTGTTGCAAGTCTTGGAGGATGAGAGGTTGTTTACTAAATATGATAGGTTTGCATTGTGAATATCAAGAAGGTGGTTAGGATTCTTTAAGGATTATGAATGAGTGTGCATTACTTTTCCCCAGTAAGGCTAATGTTGTAATAGGTGCGCTAGGTAGCCTAGCATGTGTGGATAGTGGTGGCAAGAAGGAGAATAGTGGGATCCATCATTTGGTTTGATTGGAAGTAGGTTGAGGGAAGTTGAGAATGGTGGTATAGTGTTCTTAGTGGTTCAAAATCTTCTTTGGTTGAGGAGGTATAGTTTAAGCAAGACCTTGATTCCGCCTTATTCAACATGGAAGTTTTGGGTGAGAAGATGATAGAATGGAGGTTGTCTCCCACGGGGGAGATGGTGGCTATGGTACTAAGTGGGTTAGGTGTATTTAAGGTTGACACTTGAATTGAGGATTATGAGTCCTTATAGAGTGTAGAGGGAGGTTTGTAAGGTTGCATAAGTTTGGGAATTTGCCTATGGATGTAGATATGGTTCACCCGATTCTTCATGCTTCTAGGTGGATGGGATGTGTTGGTGACTCTAGTGTTATAGCACTCTTTGAAGTTTTGGGTGAGGTGGAGGATAAGTTGGCTTGGAGGGAGGTCCCGATGGAGCTATTGGATGGATGAGTGGAGAGGTTGATTAATGGGGATGTGATGTTCATTAAGGCCCTTTGGAAAAGTCATCTATTTGTATTTGTCTCTAGGGGAGTTGGAGGGGGCATGGAGGAGCAATATCCCTATTTCTTTCATTCTATTCAAGCTTGTGATGACATGTCAAGTCCTTTCTATGTTTCCAAGTCTTATGTTTCAGCCCCTATGTCATTCGTATGCCTTCATGTTTAAGTTACCAAGTTTATGATGATTTTACACCTATGTCAAGGTTTTGAAAATGGTGTTTTAAAGTGTATTGTTGCATTCTTATTGGGACTGATCTCTTTATGAATACTCTACTCTTGTACATTTCTTTACATTCGGGGAGGAATGTGTCCAAGGGGGAGATATTGAAACGACGCCAAAAATGCCCGAAAATGTGCCTCGAAAGTGCCCGAAATCTTAATTTCCATATATCTAAAAATTCATTTGTTATTTCAAAAATACAACTTTATATTCTATTTTAGGGGATCAAATTGAGTGGAAAATAGGTCTAGCCCGAATTTTAGAGTAACCGTATTAAAATCTGAATATCGCAAAAATGAGATGTAGGAGGGTCAAATTTGAAGGGTCATATCTCTTAGAACACAAAAACTTGGGTGGCCCACGACCAATCAAATTAAACCTCTTTGAATTATATTTCCAACGCACTTGGTTTCACCTTATTTTGAGTTCGGATGAACGAGTTATGCCCATTTTCATGGAACTCGTTTGTGCAGAAAATGCAATTCCAGTGAGTAGTCCATTTTGGTCCTGTTTTCTCTTGACTTCGTCCAAGAATTTTAAGTCTTGGGACTAAGGGTTCCCATACTTGAAAATACATATACATTGCCTTATTTCACCCTCATATCATCCTAAACATTCCCCAATATTCACTCAAACACGTAGGCTCATATTTCACCCTAAATTCAAGTCCCAAAGCTCAAGACCAATCTTAAGGATTTCATCGAGGATTTCACTTAAGCTTCAAGTCTCCATTAA
Organism: Solanum virginianum; assembly: GCA_000787875.1. Classification (NCBI taxonomy): domain Eukaryota; kingdom Viridiplantae; phylum Streptophyta; class Magnoliopsida; order Solanales; family Solanaceae; genus Solanum; species Solanum virginianum. The sequence goes on from DF357596.1 coordinate 107,912, forward strand.
AGGCATCTTCAAGAAATTCTCCCAAGTCAAGCTATATGAGTTTCAACCATTGGGTCCTTTCACCCATGGTGCCCAATCCTCTTTATGAGGATGTTGCAAGGTGTTGATTGATGGTTTTACAATGGATTTTCTTGCATTATTTCACTCTTAAATTGCATAGTTTACACTAGCATTATGCACCCACCAAGTGTTTGATAAAATATCCGGCTAGGGTTTCTTGAGGAATTGAAGGTCTAATGTTTGTCTTATGTTATGAATGACTCTATGATGATTAAAGAAGGATGAATATTTGTTAATTTCATGAAAAAGTATGCATGATGATGAAAGAAGAGTATGTATATGATGTTATAATGAGGATAGAAGGAAAGTATATATATGGTATTTCTCTATGTAGTGTTGAATCGACCATTAATCAAATTGAGGGGTTGATACCTCATTAACCAAATAGAGGGGTTAATACCTCATAACCAAATTGAGGGGTTGGTACCTAATTAACCAAATTGAGGGGTTGATACCTCATTAACCAAATTGTGGGGTTAATACCTTAATCACCTTAGAGATGGGTAGTTTATGTTAATAACCAAATTGAGGGGTTGATCCCTCATTAACCAAATTGAGGGATTGATACCTCATTAACCAAATTGCAGGGTTGGTACCTCAATCACCTTAGAGGTGGGTGGTGTATGTTAATAATCAAATTAAGGGGTTGATACCTCAATCACCTAGAACGGGAGGTGGTAAGCCCATTAGCCAAAGGATGGTCTTTTTCTACTTATGAACTATGTTCTATGTAAGCATGATTTTACTTCAAGCACCATTCATACATGTCATATTGTTATTATGCTATCCATTGCCTATGATTATGCATTTTGTCTAAGTTGCCTATTTATTGTTGAATTGTATTTGGAGGGTGAGCCTGGGTGTTTATCTTGGTGCCCGCTAAATTCTAAGTTAGAGGTATTGTTAGACAAGATATGTATTATGCTTTAGCTTTACTCACTTATGATATTCAAGCTATTTAAATATAAGTCTCTCTCCCTTAGTCCCAGTTTCTCTTATTTATGTTTCTTATGTTGATTTATCTTGCTTCCATGATAAAGAATGGGTGATGATATGCTATGAGGCTTGTTTAGGGTTCCTTCTAGTTCCCCATTTGTCGGTCATGTCTAGGCCCTAGGCTTGGGTCATGATAGTGTTGAGGAAGATTAGTGAGGTTGCATACGAATGGGAATTGCCTTTGGATATGGTTATCATTCGTCCATTTTTTTTCATGCTTCTAGGTTGAAGGGATTATTAGTGACTCTAGTGCTATAGAACTCCTTGAAGTTGTGGGTGTTGTGATGGATGAGTTGGCCTATGAAGAGCTCCGGTGGAGAAGTTGGGTGGATATGAGTAAAGGTTTATTTATAAGGGTGTAGTATTTGCCAAGGCCCATTGGGAGAATCATCAAGTCGATAGTATCTCTCGGGGAGCCGGAGTGAGCATGGAGGAGCAATATTCATACCTCTTTAATTCTATTCAAGCTTATGAAACACATTAAGTCCTTCTATGATTCCAAGTCTTATGTTTCAGCCCTTATGTCATTGCATGCATTCATGTTTATGTTGACAAGTTCATAGTGATTTTACACTTATGATGAGATTTTTAAAATGTTGTTTGAGTGCATTGTTGCATCCTTATGTGGGCTGAATTGTCATGTTTGTGTTTCTTATATACATTTCTTTGACATTCGGGGATGAATGTTTCCAGGGGAGATATTGTAAAAACCCCAAACAGCGCCCAAAAATGTGCCTCGGAAGTGCCCGGAATCGTAATTTCCATATATCACAAAGTTCATGCGTGATATCAAAAATTTAACTTCATATTCTTGTTTAGGGGGTAAAATTTAGGAGGAAAAGGATCTAACCCCGATCTTTGAGCAACCGTATCGAATTATGAATTTTCAAGTTGGCACGAAAATAGTGTTGTTTCGGCGCCATCAACGCGACGCGCACAGGTACAAAATTGGTCCAATTTTTTGGACTTCGATCCAAGACTTTTAAGTCTTGTGCTAAGTCTTCCCACATGATAAAATACCTAGATTTAGCAATTTTTCACCCTCATATCATTCTAAACATTCCCCAATACTAATTCAAACACTTAGTCATATATTTTTCTCAAAATTCAAGAGCCAAAACCCTCTCC